>MU185669.1:126707-233774 GCA_016904865.1 Pissodes strobi | reverse complement strand
TGAATGTATCGAGAGGAGGTGGAGTACTGCTTGGTGTTAGAAACGATGTACCAGCCTCTAGAGTGGATCTTCGGGACCTTGAAAACCTCTTACCTCAAACAGATATTTTGGGCTGTAAGCTAATGATCTCTTGTAAATCTGTATATATCTTTGTTATTTATAATCAGCCTCAGGCAACATTGGCTCATTATCAGTATTTATTTGTTTGATTTTTTTTCTAACTATGAGCCTATTCAATCTAACAAGACCATTTTTATTGGAGATTTTAACATAACTTCTAATCCTCAATTAACTATATTAAACGATTTTATGGCACTATGTAATTTTAAACAGTATAATACACACAAAAATATCTACAATAAAATATTGGATCTTGTAATTGCCAACTTTGAGTGCGAGGTCACTAAGGAAAATTTACCACTTGTCCCTGAAGATAAGCCACATCCTAGCATCAATGTGATTTTTCAGACATTCACTTTCAAAAAAATTCAAATAGTAAACTTTACAATTTCAGGAAGGCGAATTGCCCTCTACTTTATCAACTATAAAATTTCCTCTGATTGCATTGCTTTTTCCGAGCTTAGAAAAACAACCAAAACCGAAATTGATGTTGCTTACGGACAGGGTGACCAACTTTTAGCCGGAGAAATTGTTTTGCCAGCACATTCACAATTTTTACACATAGTTCACAAGAAATTATTTGTTAAAATACCTATATCTACCTATACGAAACAACGCAACGAGTAACGAATATTTTTTAATCAAAAACAACGTTTATTTTCTTTAATAAAATGCCCTATTTTTAAAATATCTAAGACTTAACAAACCAACATAAAAAAGGTAAGTCTTTAGGTATTAAAACAAAATTATACTCGTACATATCTACTTAAATTTGAAAGTATATTTTTTATTGGTGCGACAACATTTCAGTAAATCTTTTTGCGCATCTTTTGATAAATATTCTGCAAATTTCTGACAGGTGAAATTATAGTTTAGTTTTGTGCACAATTCCATTTTAACCAATTCGACTCGCATTTTATTTCTTTCATCAGTCCAAAGTCCAGACATCGAAAACACTCTAAATATGCATAATTGGGACTGAAATAATTTTCATCACTTCCGGAAAATGACCGCACTTAAACATCTTTACCCATATTTCATCCATAGACAGAAGTGAAAAATCTTCTTGAAGTTTTCCTAATGCCGGATTCAATATCGGTACTTCGTCAAATAATTTGTTGTCATTAATAGTATTATCGACGAGCGAAACCCGGAGATTTATCTGAAAAACTGGAGAACCGCTATGAAAATCCGGAGACTCCGGGTGAAAACCGGAGAGGTGGTCACCCTGCTTACGGATCCTACATTAAACAAACTGAATTCTCTGTGAAGGAAGGTCCAAAACAGTTCTGGAAATATGTTAGACATTTGCAGGGTAAATCTCGCTATCCTGGATCTGATTCTTGGTAAATCCACCCTCGAGGCACCTCAAAACATTGTCAATGCCTTTGCCGATTTCTTTAAAGTGCCTATATACAATCCTCAGATCCGCCCTCTACTTATGCTAGTAGTGACGTTGGCTCCCAAAATATAATACTCTACCCTTTAACAGTGAATGAGGTTAAGACTACACTGGAAAGGATGAAAAACAAACTCACAGCGGCACATGAGAGGATTCATTCTTTTATTCTTCTAAATAATTCTTTACTTCATATCTTAGCGATCGCTTTCAGTTTGTTGAATTTAATGGTTTCAAGTCCAACTGTTATCTGACCCTAAGCGGTGAGCAGAGAGCAATCTTGCTCCACTATTTCGAATGATTGTCCATTATTTGCAGACGACTTAAAACTATTTTGAATTATAGAAACTATTGATGATTGTTCTCAACTACAGAAAGACATTGATGCTTTAACACTCTGGTGCACAATTAATAAACTACCACTTAATATCACAAAGTGCAAGATTATGTCAATATCAAATATTCACAATTGAATAAATTTTGATTATAAGTTGGGAAATGTTGCCCTCGAGCGTGTGGAGTCTATGAGGGACTTAGGGATACTAATTGATAACAGACTAACTTTTGCCGAACATATTAACCAGGTTGTTAAGTCCTCCCTGAAGACTCTATAGGTTTTATATTCAGATCAACAAGAGAATTTAAAGACTCAGATATCGAAAACATCACTGTATAGAATAGTCTAGTTAAATTGCTTTATGCAGATGGTATGGTGCCCTAGCTATGATGTACAGGGTGATCCCCTATAATGCCGCCCCCTTTAACTTTTTTATTTTAAGTGTCCCAAAAAAATTAATAGTGTGGTTATGTAGGTACTGAAAAATACTATTTTTCTGCGTATAAAAAATATTGGAAAAATGATCAGTATACGGGGGAAAATTTTTAATTTAAGTTAATTTTTTTTCAATGGAACACCCTATATATTAATTTATTTTTCGATTTCTCGTAAAATTCTAAGCATATTTTATGTATGATGTTATACCTCTAGAGTTAGTAGTTTCACAGGTATAAACAGTTGAAAATCGGTACTTTGGCTACTTTTCACCTTGGTAGCAAGAAGATCATTAGAGATGGAGTAAAATGAATTTCACATTCCTATCGTAACTTTTCAAGAGCTATCTGATGGTGCTAACTGATGGTACCTACCGAGATACCAGATTTGGTACCCATGGTTCCGCCTGCCAGTTAGTACCGTCATGGAGATCGGTGGTACCGTCAGATAGATCTTGGAAAGGTATGATAGGAATGTGAAATTCATTTTACTGCATCTCTAATGATCTTCTTGCTACCAAGATGAAAAGTAGCCAAAATACAGATTTTCAACCGTTATTAGCTGTGAAACTACTAACTCTAGAGCTATAGTATCATACATAAAATATGCTTAGAATTTTACGAGGAATCAAAAAATAAATTCATATATAGGGTGTTCCATTGAAAAAAAATATAACTTTTTGTTTTTCCCTGTATACTGATCATTTTCCCAATATTTCTTACACTCAGAAAAAAAATATTTTTCAGTACCTACATAACCATACTTTTAATTTTTTTGGGACACTTAAAATAAAAAAGTTAAAGGGGGGCAATATTATAGGGTATCACCTTGTACATGTGAACAGGCTCGAGAATGTGCAGCGGAGGTTTTTAAAATATCTAAGCTTTAAATTAAATGGCATGTATCCTCCAAGAGCATATGACCAACAGTTACTTTTACAAAGATTTAAATTTTTATCTCTAAAACACTGTGCTATTCTAAGTAGTCTGCTCTTCTTATTCAAATTATGCAACCACAAAATTGATGCTACTGAACTTTTAAACGAGTTAAACTTTTTTGTTCCTCCCAAGCATACAAGGAAGGCACCTTAAATGTTATCTTGGAAATATACCGACTAACTTAGCAAGGAATGCACCTCTTTATCGTGTCTGTGCATGGTTTAATATTTTGCAGGACAACAATTATATTGATCTGTTTAATGGCACCTTAACTTTCTTCAAAAAGAAAATTACTCCAATGATTTTGGCCTTGTAACTGTTAAATTAATGATTTGATTAGTGGTGGGTTGCCTTAGGTTTATTTTTATTTTTTTTTTCTCTTTATTTTTTTTGTATTGTAAATTCAGACATTTTATAGTCTATTTTTTAATTTATCTTTTTAAGATGTTTATTTGTGCTGCATTATTTGTTCTCTCTTATTTTGTATTTTGTTTTTGTTGTTTTTTTTTGCTTAGTTTATCTGTTCTATATGATTACTCATAATGCTTTGATTGTCTTTTTAATGGGATTTTCCTGTTAGACAATAAATGAATAAATTGAAATTGAAATTTCCATAATATTTGTAGACTTTGTTTAAGTGGCTCTCCAGAAGTAAAGTTGTTTACAATCGGCGAAGATAATTACCTTTATAATCGGTGCAAGTCTATGTTGTCAATCATGGTAATCTTTTTGTATTTGACTATTAATTTCTCAAAATGTATTAAGGGTCTTGTGGAATGGATATGAGGTGATTGAAATGCCAGTTTCAAATTTGAATTCCGAAAACTAACCCAAACGTCCTATTCCAACTGGATAGCATGGCAATCCAAAACCCTCTGTTTGGGCACCGAACATTAACTATACGATAAGAAAATTCATCTCCGCTACGGCACGTCAACGGAATGCCTCCTTCCCCGCGCGAAAGCTAGCAGGATATTGGCAGGCGACCATTGACCCGGCACACACTGGTCGAATTTCTAGGAAAGCTGGCCATAATAAGGTTTACCAGAAATAAGACAAAAAAGTTATTAAGTATTACACGTTTAAAATATCGTGTTTTAGACAAAGAATTGTTGAATTTTTGGCCCATCATCTATATTTATATATAGGGTGTATCAATTATCACCAACGATAAAAATCATTTGTATATTCTTAAACCGTTTTAAAAAATTATTTTGAAAATTAAGGGCTCCTTCGTTGTAAAAATATTTTGTTTTTTTTGCAACGGTTAATTCAGGAGTTTCACGAGCAAAATGAATTGGACGACAGAAACGCGTTGATGAGGGCCCGCAACTTTGTCATACAAGTATTTCAGAGATCGCTATTTTTAAAAATTAATCTAATAGGGATCAAACTAGTAAAAAATATAGAAGCATCAGTGCAGCTGTTGTTCAAAAATACTTGCTCATATTCTGAGTGTCCCCAAGGTACCTACCATCAAAATGATATTTACAAATTAAAACTAACTTATAAATTATATCTGCTAATATAGCCAAAGTATTTACTACCTCTTTTTGTTACAACATCAGTCTTGCACCAGTATGGTGTAGTAATGATTCTACCGAAATTTAAGCATCGGTTTCACTTACTACAATATTATGGGATTAGGGGTGGGCAAAAATAATCGATTATTCGATTCATTTTTAATAATAATAATAATAATCTTTATTGATGATTGTTCGTGCCTTAAGCATTTTCACAAGTCACTTACAGTTTAGAAAAATGCAAATAATACGGTTACAATACAGACAACATTCAGATTATATATCATAAGTCACAAGTTAAATTCATATAAAAAAACACAAATTACAGTACACAAATACATTGCAAAACACTACATCCGTGACAAAAAAAAACATTGAAGAATTACAATTTATTATACTCTATATCTCCTAATACCCAGGCCAAACTAGGCAACATATTCTTCAAAAAATTATACCAGATCAGCAAAATTATTTTGAAGGAATTCTTCAGTGCTATAAAAGGCTTTTCTGTGTAAATATTTTTTATTTAAATGAATTTCGGTTTATTGTAACGGGTAATAGATTGAAAAATTTTACACCGTGGTTGTTTCGGCCATCCCTAGCTCTGGCAGTCCTTGTATAAGCCAAACTAAGGCAATCTCTGGCCCTGGTATTGTAATCATGATAGTCCCCATTGTAGGTGTAGTTATCGGCATTGTCTCTTACATGCATGAGACAGCCCAATATATAAACTGAGGGCAGTGTAAGGTTACCAAAATTACCAAAAGAGATGAAAGAGGCCCTACAGCAGTCTCGGTATCTTAGACCAGCCATGACCCGCACACAGCGCCTTTGAGCCGCAAAGATTCTGGAGGCATATGATGAATGACGAAAGATGGGAGTGAAAATGGCCATAGTAGGCGTTAAGTATGACACCCTCTGATACAATCTTCATAAGATTGCGCAGAATAAATATTTTTCTACTGAGAACATTTTCCAGATGGTCGATATGTATTTCCCATGTTAGTCCAGAGTCAAGATAAACGCCAAGGAATTTTACAGGACTAGTTTTTGTGTTAATGGATCGTAATGAGAAATCGATCATTTGAGTTTTTGCCTCATTGACACTGAGTTCATTAGACAAGAACCAATCGTTGATATCAGACTGTGTTGCTGTAGTCTGCTGGTCAAGATCAATCAAATTATTAGCTTTTGTGACTGCTGTAGTGTCATCAGCAAATAGGACAACATTAATGTTATTATGAACAGAACATAAAGGAATGCCGTTTATATAGAGGAGAAACAGAATTGGACCAAGGACAGACCCTTGAGGCACACCCATTGTAATATATATTGTAATTGTAAAATTCAAAGTAGGCGACTAACGACGCCAGACGTTTTAAAAACAGCTCCGCAATTTTTCATTATTTTATTGGCTAAAGTAGTCCAATTTTGGCGTGTTTTGGATCTTCGTATGGAGAAAAACTTGTTGCTGAAAAACCATACTATTAAAAAGACATTACCCCAATCCCAATGGTGGTAAACAGGGATTTCCACACTCACATTCACAAGCTTATATTTCGACTTGTTCTTGAAGAACTTGAAGAATTTGCTGGTTTACAAAGTAAAATATTTAACATTCCAAGGCCGTGATATTTGCAGTTCATCATATCTCGTCAGTTATTGTTGTATGGACATTTTAAGGTATTTATTTATTTATGTTTGGATTTATTGTAAATATTTGGTTTTTAAATAGGTATTTCTCGGTTTTATCAAGTAGACCAGTTGAATTTGACTAAAATCAGTTTTATTTAGTTGTTAGGATATTTTAATATGGTGTATTGTTTGTACTATTTTATGCACCTTTTTAATGTTTGTACCTATTCTGTATATGTATATTAGTTTATCAGTAGGGTTTTAGACTTGTCAAATTAGAGTTTTTTAGGGTTTATCATGTTATTTATGTCTTAAAAGCTAAGAGCAAGGAACGGTTATTGTTTTACTATTATCCTGCTTCAAATTGATAGAGTAATGGATAAGTCTTTTAAATGTTGTAAAAACAAAGATTTTCGCAATTTCTGCTGTATAGAGTATCAGTGTCAGTGTAGATGTAAAGCACAATATATTTTTCGGAAAACTAATTTTAAAGTTCAAGCCTCACAAGTGTATTGTTTTTTAGAAAAAGGCCCTAATTACCGAGTGATAAGACTATTTGCGAGCAAGCAGTGTTTTTGCGGCATAATTTTATACCGAAATTAGCGGAAAACAGCGTTTTTCTATCAACTTCCCTGATTTCGGGGTCGGAGCCCCGGCTTGAAATTCACGCCGCAACATGACTGATAGAGAAGACGATTCCTCCTCTCTCCGCTCGGAGGATATCATGTCAAACACCCCCAGCGAAGAGGTGATAGCTCGTAGTGGCTATATTTACAAAAGGCTATTGAAGCACGGTGAAGAGTGCAAGATTTGCGCGGAAATCACGCCTTCATTAAAGTCAATCTCGAACCTGCCAATTGAAAGCATTCTTCCGCATCTGAACAAAGGTATTGATCACTTGAAAACGGCCCACGACTCAAGGCCTTCTTCCTCAAAAAGAAAGGAAACGGCGAAAGCCAAAATTGATACAAGCAGAAATGCTCAGAAAAAGCGTCAAAAAACCCTCGACGGAAGTTCCGATATGGAAATAGACTTTTTGCCAATGACAGAAAAAGAGACCGAAAAAGGAATCGAAAAAAGAGACGATAAAAACCTATCACCTTCGACCCCTGCAACGAATGGCAAGGTGAGTGTATCGGAACATCGCACTTCTGCGCTCCTGGTAGGGCCGACTGACAATGATGGTTTTAAAGTGCCCTTTAAAACCATCCCTTTTAAAAAGAATGTAAGAGAGGTGAAACTTGATATGGGTGGACCCCCTAGCATCCCCCTAGACAACCAATATGAGGCCTTATCGGATTTAGAGGATGAGACAAACAGCAATGCCTCTACCTCAAACCTTAGCGATAAGACGAAAAAAGTTCCAAGTAGGACAAGCACCCGGATCAGGAAAAGGGCACAAGCTGTGCTGAAGACAAAAGTGGGACCGCCACCCCCGGTCGTAATGCAGGGGAAGTTAAAGGCGCATGCCGACTTGCTTAGCGATATGCGTCAAATGAAAATAAGTAAATTCACAATTAAATACGCTCGAAATAGCACGATATTCTATTTCGAGAACGATAAAGATTGGGTCGTCTTTAAGAGGGTTATAGACGCGGAAAATGTGAAATACCATAGCTACGCTGAGAAGAATCAGAAGACGAGAGCTTTTGTCTTGAGAGCACTTGACGGCAACATAGCCGTAAATGAAATTAAACGCCACCTAATCGACGAATACAAATACAATATAAAGAATGTATTTGAGATGAAGAAGACGAAAGATCCCCTGTACTTAGTTGTTACTGAAGCAACTGTCACGCTGAAGAAAATTCAGCAAGATATCAGAACCATAATGAATATCCGGGTTACATGGGAGCATCGTAGAAATACAAGACCCATTATGCAATGCAGGAGGTGTCAGGGTCATGGGCACTCCATGACTTATTGCACTAAAGACTACAAGTGTAGTAAGTGTGCCCAAGGCCACGAAATCACCTCCTGTAATAACACTGAAGTCCGTTGCGCCAACTGTAAAGGACCGCATAGGTCTATTGACTTGGACTGTCCAGTTTATAAATATAAACTCGAACAATTAATGACGAGCAAACAACCACCCAAGAAATATGTGCCTGCACCCGCGCCCACCACGCCGGCCTGGCAGGGGCGCGGTCAACCTAGAGGACAAGGCCGGGGTATAAATAGAAGAGAGCCGCAGCCCCAACCCCAAGTACAATGCCCCCAAGGCATACAGCAGCCCCAGGGAGGAGCAAAACAAACCCCGAACGCGCAATACGACCAGAACTTCCCTAATACGCTAAGAGCGCCGCAGCACACGCAACCTAATTCCGGCGAAAACGGGGTAAGTGGCAATGCGCAAAATATGATATCTAATCTTTCAAATGTAGTAACTAAAATCAACTCTCTCGTAAATGTTTCCGAATTGTTCTTTGCGTTAGATGAATTTAGCAGCATGCTAGAAGCATGCAACAATGACAAGGCAAAGATCTTACAAGGAACAATTCAATTCTTTTCTGTAGAGATTTATAAATACAATATATAAATGGCTTCCCAATGTCCTCGTTTAATATTGTTTCTTGGAACTGTAATGGTATTCGAAATAAGCTTGGCGAATTTAAGCATTTTATGTACACGTCCCAATTCCAGATTGTTTTCTTGCTCGAAACTCGAATAAATCGAGATTACAAAATCAAAGTGCGAAACTATACAGCAGAGCGCTTTGATAGGCCTGCAGGAAACGGGGGAGGTGTGATCTGCCTAGTACATAAGTCACTCAGATACAAAAGGAAAACACGGATTAGATCCGTCATTGAATACGTGAGCATCGAGCTCGACGGTGGCTTATGTGTTAGCGGCGGGTACGCACCTCCCGACCTGCGCATCACGCAAGCCGACCTGCTCGAATTTTTGCAACTAGGTAAACGCTCCATACTGATTGGAGATTTTAACGCTAAGCACGTCGCATTCGTCGATGGGTATACTAACCATAAAGGCCGTGTTGTACGCACTTTAATAGAAGACAATTTGGAAGTCCAATACCTTAGAACTCGTGACCCTACACACTACAGAGGACGCCTAGTTCCTTCATACTTGGACGTGGCATTTGCTCGAGGAATGGCAGGCATCCAAGCGCCAAAAGTCATTAATGATCTTAACTCGGATCATCTTCCAATCAGATTGAGTCTAACGCGAGTTAGGCGGCCGGAAGCCTATGAAATGGAAGTCATTTCATATAAAAATCTAGATTGGAGGGTGTTCCGAGAGAGATTAAACGCCGCCACAGGCATTCCGAGACAAATTGATTCCGTCCAAGATTTGGAGAACGAAGTGAACTCAATTACCAGAAACATCCAGCGCGTCAGAGACGAACTATGTCCGAAAATCCGGAAGAGGCCGTTTACGGAAACTCTTCCTGATGAAATCCTATCCTTAATTAGATTCCGGAACCGAATTCGGCGCAGGTGGCAAAGGAACAGAGCAGTAAATGATCGGATTAGGACGAATGCACTTACTGACCAAATTAAGAGGGACATCCGAACTCACAGGGATGCGACATGGATCAGTTTCGTGAATGGGCTAGGCACGGCGGATGGCTCTCTGTGGAAGCTCTCGAGACAGGTGCGCAGGGGTCCAACTGAGATCCCCGCGATTCGCCACCAGAGCGAGGATTCACTGAATGATCAGGCAAAGGTTGAGGCCTTTGCGGACTTTCTCGAGGGAATACATGGAGAGATACCGGATACCGTGCCATTGCACGCCCATATCAGGGAGCGGGTAACGCCGTTTTTAAACCACCCGTATCCAATTCCGCCCCCTGTGATTAGGAAACTTCTAGTCACTCCAACCGAGATACGCGATGTTCTCAGCCGCCTGCCAAAGAATAAGGCTCCGGGACCTGACACTATCCCTAACCTGCTCCTCAAAAACCTACCCAAGAAAACCCTGGTACATCTAATGCATATTGTAAACGCTATTCTGCGCCTGCAACACTTTCCCAGCTCTTGGAAGATTGCGCGAATAGTGCTGTTCCCCAAGCCCGGGAAGGACGCCAAACTCACGAGCTCCTACAGGCCAATTTCTTTGCTCAACACGATGAGCAAGCTCACTGAAAAGCTCATACTGTCCAGGATTAACAAGGCCGCTCGGAACCTCCGTGTTTTACCGGAGGAACAGTTCGGCTTCCGCAGCGGGCATAGCACAAATATGCTCGCTGCAAAAATAGCGTCCGACATATACGAGGGGTTCAATGAACGGCATTGCACTGCCTTGTTGCTCCTGGACATAGAACGCGCGTTCGACCGGGTATGGCATAACGGCCTATGTTACAAACTTTTCATCACGCACGAATTCCCGCTGCATTTGGCAGCGTTACTTGCGTCTTACCTGGCCGGGCGCTCCTTTTCAGTGCGCATCAATAATGCTAACTCATCCTTGAGGCCGATCCGAGCTGGCGTCCCGCAGGGAACAGTGCTATCACCGCAGCTATTCAGCTATTACATAGCAGATCTTCCCTCCCATCCTAACTCATCCCTGGCATTCTATGCTGACGATACAGCCCTATACTCCAAATCCTTTAGCGCACAGGAGGCGGCGAATAATGTCAGTGCCCATATGGCACAAATATCTGAATTTTATTCGAATTGGAAAATTCGATTAAACACATCGAAAACAGAGCTAGTTCTATTCACACGAAAATTTACGAACACCGATATGCACCCGATCGTAATACATAATACTCCCATCCTCCCTAAACCAAAAGTCAAATACCTAGGAATCATGTTTGATAAGAGGTTAACGTTCTGCGACCACATTGCTTATATTAAAAGCAAAAATCTCATTGTATGGGATAAACTGAAGCCTCTTATCAGACATGGTTCTTTCCTAAGTCCCGGAAATAAAGTCACTCTTTACAGGGCAATCACCAGGCCCTTTTTGATGTATGGTGCACCGGTTTGGTGTTCTGTCTCTGTTGCCTGTGTTGTCATAGCAACATAGATACAATACAAACAGACAACAAAATAAGCGTCAACAACTCAAGATTTATTAAACTACAATTTGTATTTATCACTCAATTTGTGACTGCAGTTCTAAAAATCACTAATTTAGGAACAAATTGGTTATTATTTAATCGAACTTACTCAATAACTGCTTATCAATACGGAATTAAAACGCAATCGGAGACGCAATCTTAAAAAATAATTATTGTTGACAGTGTCCACTGACAGCTTTATGTTACATTACTATAGCAACAACCTGTGCCTATTCAGCGAGACCGGTCTAAGCCGCCTTGCGAACCCACTTATCTTTAATAATAATTAGATATTTTTACTATTAAAAAGAAATGTTTTTGCATTAATTTGTCGACATTTGAAGAAAAAACAGCATATTTTATTTGGAGGAAAAGTTACTTTTCATGGCTTGCTCTCTATTACCAGCCTCACTCCGTTCGGCTGTTAAACACGAGCGCGCCATGAAAAGTATCACTTTTCCTCCATATAAAATAATATACTATTGTAGGACTACCTGCCAAGTTTTTATTGTCATCTATCACATTGTGATATACAGGGTTTTAAAAAAGTTATTCACCCAACTTACTTTTTTTTTAATGGAATACCATGTATATTATTGCATTTTCAGATTCTTTGCAATATTTTAAAAAATATTGATATAACTCGCTATATGTCTATTGTCAGTCGTTTTCGAATTATTTAATTTGGAAAATTATTTTCCACGTAAATGGAAATGCAGCTCTAGTAGAGCTGTTATCAAGTGTTACAAACACAACAGGTTACAACAACAATATAATCCGTCAATAGGTTTGTTCTAGCAGCGGTTTCAAATGGTACACAACGATCCGGAGTTTGCGCATAGTAATATACGCGTTCTAGCAAAACAAAAACAGAATTCCGACTACCAGTCAGATGTTCTAGCAACAACCACGATACACATATAACGGTATGCTGATTTCTAGTCTCGTTTTTGACCCACCCGCGCATCTACGTCATCTGGGAAAAAATTTCTCCGATTGACGCTGTCATAGTTTATTTAATTAAGTGAATTTTTAGATTTGTTTTGTGTTTATATCTGTTATAGGATTATTTAAAATAAAAACTTATAGTATAATTATGCCGAACTGTGCTGTGACTACATGTAAAAACAATAATAGGACCACCAAAGGGAGTGACATTAAATATTTTCGGTTTCCAAAACATGACTTAGCAAAGCAGTGGATTCGTACTTGTCGAAGAGAAGATAGAATTAACATAAAAGATGGTGAGTATCTTTAATTATTAAAGCTTTACTTTATTATTTATTATTTTTATTACATATTTCCGCGATTTACATTTTTTTATGGCACTGGCACACACTCTAAAGAGAGATCCTATGGCTAGAGATGGATCCTAATTTCACGTACCGTGATTTATCACGGCGCCTGCACTCGGAACGGTTGGCCACCGTGACAACTTGTTAGAAATCACGGTTCACCCCGTCCGTACACTAAGGAATCTGTCGGCCTGTATAAAGAGATAACCGCGACTGCGAATTGGCGAACTATAGCGGCGCAGCGTGACCTTGGCGTTATATTTAAACGCTGCCCCTAATTCGACGACATTCGAGTGCTGTTCTGCTTTAGTCCCATTCTATAAAGACTGATTTTCATATATAGAACCGTGCACCGACTGTGCGCCTACCGTGCACCTACCGTGTCGTTTTCACTCTAAATCAAAAAATTGTATATTCCATATAAAACGCACTGAAGCCCTTATTTACATTTACACATATAGGACTGCGCTACGACCGTGTTGCAGTCATCCAGTCCTATTGTGAAAATGTAGAAGACCCGCGACCGCCGCAACATGGTAGGCCTGTGCACCAAGTCGGTGCACAGTCCTATATATGAAAATCAGCCTTTAACGTTCTTTTTAGATATACCACGATCAAGTCACGGTTCACGGTCCAGCCAGACAATATGTGGTTAAAAAATATTTGCCATAATTTAAATAAGTAAAAAAAAACAAAGCGTCATGTATTATTGAAGTGTGATTGAAGTGAAACTTCTTAACGCGCGCCGGGAGGCATATTTACACATGCTCACATACGATGGTACCAGGGTGCTGAAATCGGTTAGGTTCTGTAGCGCTACAAAAGCTCATTGATTTGGGCACCTAATCGCGCAAAACTTCTTAACGCGCGCCGGGAGGCATATTTACACATGCTCACATACGATGGTGCCCGGGTGCTGAAATCGGTTAGGTTCTGTAGCGCTACAAAAGCTCATTGATTTGGGCACCTAATCGCGCCATGTCTCCGTGATGCAATCGTTTTGTCCCAAGAGCCCTCGTGGTCGAGTGGTGTAGGTGGTTAGGTCTCGATTCGGCGGAGCGGCGCGGCCCAAGTTCAAACCCCGTTGCTTTTTTAATTTTTTTTTAAGGTTAAGTTTCTAAACAGTTTTATGAAGAATATTTTTTTCATTTGGGCCTTTCCTTTTTGTTAATTGAGTGGTATATTTTAAAAAACTACTTTTTAACCAAATCCGTTACGATATGTATAAGATTTCATTGTGATATCTTTGTTAGCTTACAAGCAAAAAATATGGGATATGCTCTATTACCTTGTCAAGCCATAAGGGAAACTTTTATGAAGAATACGCTACTGCGCACTACTTGGTATTGTATTTTAGGTATTTAAAGTGGCATATATTGCCCAGAAAAATCCAGTTATATACAGTATATACCTACGGTCAGTAAGTTTCCCAATGTATGAAATTAACTATAATATGAAGGTACTTAATGTAAAATGTAAGCTCAAAAATGTAGAGGTAGGTATTTATGTTCCTTTATTCCTCTAGACGTAATTAAAAAATAAACAATTTAAGGTATAAAAATTTATAATATTAAATAGTAATTTAATATAGGTACTCCGTTGAGGTAATCCTAAAATTACTTAGTTCTCAAATGTTGAAATCATACTTAAATAACCATTTATACATTTAAATTATTTTCTAGAGTAAAACTATGTATAATATATCAATTATAATTAGTAATATAAATATGGAATGAAAATGCTTTTATTCTTTAGTTAACACACGTACACGTATAATTAGGAACGTACCTATTATCGAAAATGTCCTTTAAAATCCCCCAAAACTGCGAATATTGCATTTCAAATCATATGTTCTATACACGCTTACATAGCAGGATCGAAAGCGTCGTTCCCGGGTGACGTCACACGTTTCTGTGTGAGAGGTTCTGCCTGCGCAAGAGCATACCGTTATATGTGTATCGTGGCAACAACAAAATCCAACGAAATGTCAGTCACAGTAAAGCCGCATTTACATTCAATTTGAAGTCAAATTCAAGCTGAAATTTGCCTGCTTGTCATATGGTGACAGCACGTAGCATTTACATTGGACAAAATTCGAAGTTGACTTTGAAGTGCACTTTGAATTTTGTCAAGCAGCTTGCCAAACGCAAGCAGAAAATAAATTTATAGGTTAGATTATTTTTGTTTATCTTAATATTCTTAATGTTGCTTTGTTTAGGATAGGTCTAATTTATCTATGGATTAGGTAAATTTCAATTTTGTGTTGGAATAAATTAACATTTGTATCAAACAATTCGGACACATGTAAAATGGACTTTGAAGGGCCCCACTTTGATGAAAATGATTTTTTTGAAGGCAATGTAATTAAAAAAAACGATTTCAACGAGGAGCTGTTCTTAAAAATGATTTGTAATTATCTGGCAATTTACAACAAGCAAAAGAAAACATTCCATACGTATAATTACGTAACCTAAAAATTTGTTCAATGTAAATGCCATATTTGCGAATTGCACTTTGACTTGGACTTCAAATTGAATGTAAATGCAGCTTAATTGTTACCTGAAAGAAGCGTTCTAGCAGATGAAAATCTCAAACCGTTTGCAACCAAGTCTCGGACGAACATGCGCAGTTGGTCAATCCACTAAACTGGCTTCAAACCGTCCGAAATTTCATGCTAGAACAAACCTAATATTTTCTTCTGTCAAGTCACAAAGCGGTGTCCAGTTTCCAGTATTTTCATTTTATCTATTATTTCCTTCATTACCATTATGGTATTTCGCCAGTATAGAACTGAGGATAAGGCTGATATGTTTCGAATATTTTTAATGAGAAATAAAAGTGCAACCGCTGCACGTAGGGAATATGTCAGGCGTTTTCCAGGACGAGCGGTTCCCTCTAAACGGATGTTCTCAAGACTGAATGAAAAACTAAGAGGGCATATATTAAATTTTAAAAATGTGCATAGTAGTGCGGGTACTAAATGAAGACAATGAAATTAATGTATTAGGATATGTTCAAGCAATCCCGACAACCTCTATCAGTGCTTGTGTTGAGGAAACTAGCATCAGCTTTGGATTCATTCAAACACAAATATAGATAGATAGATAGATAGATAGATAATTTATTGGTGTCAATAACTTTACAGACTTACACAAGTCATAAAATTAAGAAGAATGAAGTACATGAGTTGTTAAAAATAAGGTTCAATCACTAAGAAACAGAAAACAAAATAACAATAAAAACAATACAAACCTACCACCCACAAGTCAACATAATTTAAAATGACAGACAGACAGAACCGTATAGATATAGACAAATATGCTATTAAGTATAGATTTAGGATATCATAACATGGGCATAGGCTGGTTAAGGATACAATAATAATAACATAAAATGCACCTACACTACAATAAATTTTACTAGAGCAAGTCTCGATCAGGATCTGAGCACATATGTCATATATTCAGAGGCGTGGTTATAAACTCATCAACAGAGTAAAAGTTGTGTTTTAAGAGAGTATCTCTGATCAGAACTTTAAATTTTTTCAGAGTCAGCTGGCGAGTGGAGCATTGTAATTTATTGTAAAGATTAAGGGGCAGTGAATTATTTTTTGACTTTTGCAGTTTTAGATAAGGGGGCCGTAATTGCTCTGCACCTCTTGTGTTATAAGAATGAAAATCGACATTTTTTTTATATTTATCTTTATTTTTATGAGTTTCAACGAGGCAGTTAAGGATGTAAATACATGGAAGGGTTAAAATTTGTAAATCCATGAAAAACGGCCGACAGTGGTCCCTACAGTGAAGACCCAAAATTATCCTCAAAGCTCTCTTCTGGAGTCGAAAAACTCTTATTGAGTGAGAAGAATTACCCCAAAGAACCACACCATATGAGATGTGTGAATAAAAAAATGCATAGTATGCACTTAAAAGACCGCCCATATCCATAAAGCCCCTAAGCTGTCTCAGAAGAAATAAGCTTGAAGAGAGTCTTTTGCATAAGCTATCTATATGGGCATGCCATGTCAACCCATCATCCACAATCAAACCCAGCAGTTTAACACTTTCTCCACTGCGGACCTGAGGATTACTTGACAGAATCAGCCTCTGGGATTTGTCCTCATTTAAGGTAAGTTTATTTCCCTCAAACCATATCCTGGCCCTTGACATAACAGAAATCATGCTGGTCTGCAGTTCCTCAACACTCTCGGAGGATGAAAGCAATGTTGTATCGTCAGCAAATAAAAAACAGGGATTCTGCTCCAGAAACGTACATAGATCATTGATATAAAGTGTAAATAGTATGGGTCCGATGACTGACCCCTGTGGGACTCCAAACTTTACAGGACAAGTGCTAGAGATGTCACCATAGTTGCCAGTGCATTGACGTCTGTTAGTAAGGTAAGATCTAAAGAAAGCCAGGGCAACTCCTCTAAAGCCATAAAATGCTTCCAACTTATTCAGCAGGATCTCTGGGTGGACACAGTCGAAGGCCTTGCTGAGGTCGCATAGAGTCAGACCAGTATGCTTGCCCCCTTCAAGGCCCACGACAATGCTATTAACCATGTTGAGAATTGCTTGGGTTGTTGATAGACCAGTTCTAAAACCAAATTGGCCAGGATGCAGGAGGTTATGATGATCTAAGTAGTTAGTCAGTCTAGTCTTAATCAATTTCTCAAACACCTTTCCAAAAATGGGTATAATGGATATGGGTCGGTAGTTTGATGGGTCCTCCCTCTCACCCTTTTTGAAGATCGGTATAACCCTGCTAACTTTGAAATTTTCTGGAAAAAGCCCTTGCTCAAAACATAGATTGAAAATTAAGGTCATTGGAATAGCCAGAATGTCCTTGGTATGTTTTATAATAGCACTATTTAATTGGTAAACATCAACAGCCCTAGAATGTTTTAAACTATTTATTGCTTCGATGACCTCACTAGGAGTAACGGGGCTAAGAAAAAAAGAATTGGCACATGAGGGCATTGAAAGCATTGAAAGTGCAGTCAAATTGACACTGGAATCAGGAATCCTTTTAATGAGCTTTTCGGCAACGGTCACAAAATAGTCGTTAAAAGTCTGAGGATCAATACAAGTTGAACCACCGCTGTTACAACCATTGTTAGACTCGTAGTTGATCAATTTCCAGCTATCTTTTACCTTGTTTGTTGAGTCAGAGATAAATAAGGCATATAAATATCGCAATGTCCAGAAACTAACTGATGACCTTCGGCGAAAGCGACGAGAGTTTTGCGAAATGTTTCTTAATCGGTACCATCAGGATCACATTTTTTTTAAAGAAAATTTTCGACCATGAAGAGATGTAACAGACAAAATATGCGTTACGTATGGTGTGGGATAATTGATTCATATATTCTAGGCCCTATATTTATAAACGAAAAGTTAACTGGAGATGCTTACTTAAGGCTTCTAGAGCATGAAATATTGGATGCCATTGATAACCTGCCATTAAATGTGGCAAACGGAATTATTTGGCAACAAGACGGGGCACCCCCACATTGTGTACGAAGAGTGAGAGATTACCTCAAGGACGAATATTAGGAATGGATAGGTAGCGGTGTTATCATATCTTGGGCCCCGAACAGCCCAGATCTCACCATTATGGACTACTTTTTTTGGGGTCACAATTGTCACATAAAAAGCAAAGTTCACAAATTCCCATGTGCCAATAACTCTCAAGAACTGAAACGCAGAATTTCAAAGGCGATTCAAAAGTTGAAAGAAAGGCCAGAAACTGTTATTAATGCATTAAACCACGCAATAAAAGTAAAAGGCGGCCATGTTGAGCAGTTTTTATAATTATTACAAATATCCTTGTTTTTTGTTAATACTCTTGTTTCTAGAATTAAAAAATACTGCTACGATTTCTTTCTAAATCTTGTTGTCGTTAAAAAGTTGCAGAGAAACTGAGAACAGCACAAAAGCTGCATTTCAATTTACGGGGAAAATATGTTTTGAAACTAAATAATTCGAAAACGACTGACAATAGACATATAGTGAGATATCAATATATTTTAAAATATTGCAAAGAATCTGAAAATGCAATAATATGCATGGTGTTCCATTAAAAAAAAATAAGTTGGGTGAATAACTTTTTAAAAACCCTGTATATCACAATGCGATACATGACACTAAGAACTTGGTAGGTAATCCTAGAAAATGATTTTTGATTCATTTCGAATGAATAAAAAATAACAAAGTTACACCCTTTTAAAATGTGGATAAGCTAATTTGATGGCACTGTACATAAGTTTCCATATATCTCTCCCAGAGGCCGATCTATGAGGGAGGGCTACAGGGGCTATGCCCCCCCCCCCCCCCCATAGGCTCTTAAAAGTTTCTGCAATATTTGTATACAAATACAATTTTTAAATTCAATTAAACCTAACCTAAGAAAAAGAACAAGAGTTTTAACGATTGCAGATTTGATTGGTGTATATTATATCATCAAGAGCGAGGTGGTCCAGTTCCAGTGTACTTTTGTTACCTATTGCCCAGCTCTACTTTTTTACGGTTAATTGACTTGGGAAATTTGTTTAATAATGCTTGGTAAAATCCGCTTCGTCTGCTCGTGGAAGGCGTGTTTTTTTTACGATTTTAACGACTTTTGGGTAACAATTGGGCGTGGCACCCTCCAAATTTTCCGCCTACGGCGAATTACCCTCCGTCAGCGCCTGCGGCGAGCTTTCCCCTCGCGACTGCTTAAACCCCCTCACCCCCCTTCACTTTGACCTTCCGGCGCCCCAGGTGCCCCCCCCCCCTGAAATTTCTTCTGCCGGCGCCCATGAGCATATTCTGGGGTCATTTGAATAGGATGTACTGGATCGCGATCAATTACTTCCTTATAGAAATTCAAATTTGCCAAATCTCTCCATTCAGCTCCATAATGCCTACTCAACAAGTTCGCCACGGATGCCGCTTTTTGAGGATCCACAGGTCTTCCCACTTGCAAAACATCAGGATTCAACATTACTGATGATTTACCACGTTTAAAAATGCTTTTTGAAACTCCACAATTGCTTCTATAATTTACTTCACCGCGTACTGTAATAGTATTGGCGCCTTCTATCTTTTCCAAAATAAATCTTTTGGCACAGTTAAACTGAAAATGCCAATTCGTTGGAGGTTTAAGAACCATCGTAGTTACTTCCTTTAAGTTAAAAGCATCCCAGTCTTTTCCTAAAACCCGGACACTGGAAAATTCTCTAATTATTTTGTAATATTCTTCTGGATTTGTAATTGCAGGGTATTTTTTTAATTTTTCGTTCAATTAGCCCAAATACCCGATCAGGAGGCATATAAGTGTCCGACAACAGGGAAAATAAATTCAATTTTAGATATGTGATTTGGAGCAATTCTAGAAAGCCATGCGATGAGCATTCCAAAAGTACGACTGTAAAATTATACAAATTGAATTGTTGGGAAAAATAAGCCGATTGATCGGCTAGTTTTGGTAGAGCCAGATTTTTCTGACAATCGAACGAGAAACACTGAATGCTATTGTCTTCCATTTTGAGATGCCAGTAAAAAGCCCGTGCTTTCAACTTGTATACTCTGTTGGCCACCATAATTTCATTTCTAAGGTTTTGATTTGCTTCAGTCTTCAGTTTTTCTTGTGTTTTTAAACATTCCGAGCACATATCTGTAAGAGGTGTTCCAAAGCCTATGTTGTAGTTACTGTTAACGTAATTTCTAAAGAAGCATTCTTTCACTTTTAAATGCCCATCCACTGATTCATTGTTTTACTTCGACAATAGTGAGTTTTCAGTTTCGGTACAAGACTACAAGACAAGCTCTCTATGAATGTTGATATTGCATTCTTCTTATTGCCATTTTTATTTTTTACCCTGTCGCCACCGCGGCCTACTTTTGGAGGAGATGATCTGGTTGCTAAAAACCGCTTCATAACTCCCTGGACTCTGTCTTTTTTTCCATCAGCTTTCCGAATGCTATACTTAATTGTAAGAGATTTCTTTCCGCGAGTATTGGCTCTAATTCTCGACTTCTTCGGTTCGTCAACGCTACAATACTTGTGAATTAGTGTATCTACTTGTGTTTTATATTACTAACGCGACGGTTCGAAATAAAAGCCGTATTTCCTGGTTCAAAAGATACAGCTTTATTGATACCTTTAGAGACGGTTTGAAAGATAAACAATTCCGACAAAACAAACTGATCGAATACCTAAACTAAATTAATTGAATAATTATTGCATGCCCGAATTTAATGCAAACATGTATTAAGTTTATAAAGACCAGATACCAAAATAAATTGCGTAATGGTACGGATTCGGTATAGCGTTTAATCGAAGCGTCTAAGCGAATCGATTTAATCGTGTCGATTAGTCGCTAGATATGGTCTATGTTGTAGCAACAACTCAGTGCGCTTTTTTAAAACCAGTGTTTTTCTTTTCAAGACTGTTATATTTCATATAGTAATTTCGAAATGGATGATGAGTTGTTTGCTGCAGCCCTTACTTATTTAATAGAAGAAGAAGAGACCTACCTGACAACTTAAGGTGTTTTTATTTCACCCCCACTAAGTACACCTTTTGCATCAACCGTTTTTCTTTCTCCGGTGCACTTGCACTGAGTGCCATTTAGTGCAGCACTTTCTCCACCGACTATTTTGTTGGAGTAAGTTGGTGCAGCATGGTGGGACAATGGACAATGGCGAACTGGTGGAAAAATAGTAAACAAATCAAAACTTAACCTGCAATTTTGTTAGGCTGTTGCTGCCCAAGGCCCAAGACAATTTTGTAAGAAAATCATGAAAAACGCAATAATACTTTGCGATCACAACGATGAACGGCTGAGGGACAATACAGACCCTACTTTGCTTTTATTTATGGATGGTAAGTACCAGTGTCAAAATAAAATAATTTTATACTAATTGCCAACATGAGATGGCTTTTTCTTTCGCTGCTGCACGATCATTTGGTGGAGCTACACTGACGTACACCAAGTGCAGTTGGTGTAGGTGAAAGAAAAACACCTCTAGAGATATAGTTGAAAAAGAGGTAGTTGTTTTGCTATTCCTTCCACTGGCCCCATATATATATAAACTAATATATCGCTAATCCAAACCAAAAATTGAAGCCACAACTAAAAGACGGAGCTATTTAAAACTCGCATAAGTCGGTCTTTGTCATTCAGTAAGTTCATACTGCGCAATCGTTAGAAACGCTCTGTGATTAGTTGAAAATATATGTAACAGCCAATAAAGTTATCCCCCTGATTGGCCGTAGTTTATTGGATTCAAATTATTGCCGCTTGCAGAGGTTATTTTTTAAAGCGGATATGCTTATTTGCTGTTTATTTTCAAAGCACAAACACTCTAAAAATGTCTAAAAACAGTTTTAAATTGAAATTACAATTTAATGTGCACAAGATACGATACGAATCACACGACACAATAAAACACAGATGGATCGATAAACGGAACACGGGTCGGGGCACGGCCACCTATACGACAACCAAATTGATGGTCGATTTATTTGTTTACATTAATATTTTTCAGTCAGTTTTTTCAATTATTTTATAACGTGTAGATCTAAGACTAATTATAATTATATTTCGAAACGGTTTCTTGTGGGAGATTCCATGTAAGCTACCTAGATGTCCTTCATATTTAAGTAAAGTTGATGAAGAGAATGTCCACACTAAACGCAGAAAGATCAGATTGAATGTTGAGAAATGGAAAGGGGCTATTGCCTCGGCTATTGCTTAAAGTTTGGATAGAGCAACTACTTACGACGAAATGAAGCAATATCTTTTACTGCGCTACATGAAGCTGATATCAAGATTAATGAACTCGAGGATGGATAGTTGAAAGGAAAAGGAAACTTGTCCTTTTTCTATTTAAATGAACCAGCTGAAGGGTACCCAAGTGTGCAAATGTCTGTGTTTCTGTCAGGTCAGAAGACTTGAAGTGTTTGTGGGAAATTTGTTCATTAAAAAAACATTGTGTTCGGACAAGTCTGATAAAACTATCAGTACGTGCGGGTTGAGTATATTAAGTACTTTAGATGAAGTGCTTCATGAAGCCAAAATAATTGGCAATAAAAATGAAGATGATATAGCATCAACTATAGAACTGTAACTTTACTAACTATTGTATTTTGTAATTGTATGTGTATTTGGGCAACCCTTGGTCTGTTGTGGCTCACATCTGTAGATTCCACTAGGCCAGAGGCTTAATCCCTTTCATGTAATCGAAAGCTGTCTGGGGGTGGAGAGTTTTGTCTAGTTCTTTCCATTGCCAGACAGCATAAAACATGCTCCATTGTTTCTTTGCCCTCCAAGCACAAGTGGCATCCCGTTTCTTCGGAAAGCCGTATATCTTGTTCATGTGGCGAACTAACTAGATAAGCACTTGTATTTTTACTAAAATGGCTTGCATGAAGATTAGAATTCAACAGTGTCTGTCTAGAACAGCTAGTAAAATTGAGCTGCTTCGAAACCTTCGGTTTGCTTTTATTGTTGCAATACTTATTGGTTCATACAACTGCTTTGCATTTTATTCACAGTACTTATACAACATAGAAAAATCACTGCTTTTTGTATTTATATATGTGATATTTGTTTTACTTAACATGACTTAAACTAATTAATCATTTTATTTTATCATGTATTCTGTTATTGCTACTTAAAAAGATTGTGCTTGAGTAGGTACTGAATAGGTGAACTAACTAAAAAAACCATACACTATATATACCTTTTATTTTTTGTGACTCGTTTTACTCTGAGAAATCTACTTGAATACTTATACGTAAAATACTGCCTTTTGCAACTGCTTTGATCTTAGGCTACATATTTCATTTAACTGTAATCACATTTGTTATTAACTAATCACATAGTTTATATTATTAATACATACATATTATCAAAAATGGAAATTATAAGCCAACAAGCATAATACAAAGCAATTATGTTATTCAGATATTCCGTTCATCTACTACTCGTAACTTTAGTTTATCCCTATCTTTGATATGATTTTTATTTCATGTCTATATTTCTCATATTTATTTTTATAATTAATAAACTTGTGTCCAGTTTTACCATATTGTCTTATTTTAAGATTAATAGGGAAGCACTAGGCAGTAGAAGCACAAGAATAATAAATATTATTCTTGTGGTAGAAGGGCAAGATTTGCTGCTTCATGGCCTTGTATAGGTGGTCGGGGTCGGCCTCGGCCAGTTTAATGCGCGACAAACGGACCAATAAGAACGTTCCGTACAGAGCGTGCGCACAAACAACTTCCTGAACGACAAAGATAGACTTATGCAAAATTGATATTCCCGTCTTTTAGTGTTGACTTCATTTTCCACTCATTGTCCAAATGACGGTTTAGCAGTATATTTCTTTTTAAGTATATGACTGGCCCCATCATTAAAATGGGTCTGCGGGCGAATTCCTAGCGGCCAAGCACGTGGCCACGCGCCGCGCCGGCCGCGAGCTACGGTGGGAGGTGCTTGTCGCCCGCAGAAGCCATCCCCACTTCTCAGTTTCGTTCATTTGTTCATGTTTTGTTTTATTTGGGGGGGGTTAGGGGGTTAGACATTGTTGGGGCCAGGGCGAATTAAAAATATACTGTATATTCGCTAGTAATTTCAACGCGGCAACGCCTCTTGCGTAGGGATGCGCGATACACTCAAACGTATCGATACAGTAAAATATCGTTTGTTAAAATATCGATACTACAAATATATCGATACCATAACGATCCGGGATTTTCATGATGCCAAGTTAGCGGTACTGATATTCCAAAACAAAATATGGTGATAAATTGAATTAAATACTCCGCATCGCCATCCAAAAATATTTATTATTATTATTATTATTCCTAAAAATTAGAAATAAAAAATAAAGCATATTTCTTCTTTTGTCTTATCCTAAATTGTTATAGAAATCATAGTACAAAAACAGTATGGGACAACAATAGAGAAATTTTCCAACTGCCTAGTTCTTCATTTTCTTTCGTTTGCTGATTGGTACGAAATTCTCCGTGCGCTGACACTCCTAGAACCTAGAAGTGGATATCCCAGACCTTTATTTTTTTAAATATCCGCCCGAGTCCTCCCGCCTGACGCGCCCTGGGCATTACAAACACATTTCTGACAAATAGACGTCTGTATGGTCCAGCAAATTGCCCCTAGCGAGCCTCGTGGCTTAGTGGTTAGAATGCTGCGTGTCTGATATGGCCGCTCGGGTTCGATTCCAGTGACATGACATGTTTTTTTTAGGATATGTTTGTAAAAAGTTTTTTTTTTTCATTTTGGGCTTGCCTTAGGTTAGTTTTGGTTAATTTTTGTTGGCTGCGCCTCCGTAGCGAGCGTAAGACCATGCGTGAAGTGACAAAAATACATACATACATTGTGAGCCCAGGGCTCGTCAGGCGGGAGGACTCGGGCGGATATTTCCAAAAAGAAGGTCTGCAGTGGATATCGGGGATTCATACAGCTGATAGAGACCCTAACATATTCGCAGTATATGCAGTTTATAGCAAACGAAGAATAAAGTTTGCGTAAAATGGGTATTTGCTAGTAGGCAGTAAATATTACTATACCCGCTTCCACCAAAAATCGCCCCGGATCGGAAGGTATCGATACAACACAAATGTATCGATACTTGCAATGTATCGCAAAGCAAAGTATCGATCCTAAATATCGAGTATCGGACGTAAAAGTATCGATACTCTGACTCTAGAATATCGTATCTAGAGATGGCAATAAAAATTTAATAATCGATTAATCGATCATTTGATTAATCGAATAATACTAATCGATTTTCGATTAAAATCGATAGAAAATAATCGATTAATTGATCATTCGATTAATCGGATATTGATACTTAAATTTTTAAAATACTATACACAAAACTGATTAAATTTTAATAGGCACATAATTAACGGATAGAAGAACATAAATGGATGAAAAATGAGAAGATTTATTAATATTATTTATTAAAGACCTAACCTTACTAACATTACATTTACTAATAATTATTAAATTATAATTTTTTCAGCCACGGGTTCAAAATTAGAAGTTAAGAGTGTTAAGACCATATATTTAATACTATATCGTGAGTCGAGCCAAAATTTGTCCGAAATCAAAACGAGATAGAATGATCGATGTGTACTTTCAGCGTTGAGCGCAAGTCAATTATTTCAACCAATAAGCGTTGCCCCTACGATTATCGATCGTCTCCACGTGTGCGTGGTCGTATAGAGCACCGAATTGTCAGCTCGTTTGCCGTTTTGTTGCTTATTGCCGTTTACCATATACTTAATAAATATATGCCGTTTACAGTATTAAAGTCATTGTGAGTCGTCCATTTTGACGTTTACTGTTTGCTTTGTACTTTACTCAAATCGCTATACTTACTTTGTTTATTGTTATTTCGAAGTTTTTGTTGTTTGTTGCCGTTTACAGTCGTTCACTTTGGTGTTTACTGTTTGCTTTGTACCTTACTCAAATGCCTATACTTACTTTGTTTATTGTTATTTCAAACTTGGACAATTTGTCGGTGTGAACTTGTAGTGAAGATGCCAATCATAGAATACAATTATGTAAATTAATTATGGATTTGTACAGAAATGTGAGATTTTTCCATGAAGCCAAACAAATGTCGTCTAAAGAAGAATACCTATAATATAAGACAAAAATACACTATTTTATTTAAGGGGCAATAATATTTAAAGTGTTATAATATCTTGTTTTATTTACCTCTTAACCCAAAAATATATAAATGAATATCTGCCGTTACATCCCGTTTGAAAACTAAGGTTCATATTGTTTTGTAATCATATGTTGTTTTTCAATTATTTCTATCCACCACAAACATCTATTCATTTTTGGAATCTCATTAAAGTTATACGACAAATAAATTTCCTAAATTATATGGTTAACATAAATACTATTTATGATGAGGGCGTTTCACACTGACTTGGATTTCAAAACGTACATACCATATTTATGATTTTAATATGTGAAATATACTATACTATTTGCCTCGCTAGCTCATGCGCAAATTAACCAAAGTACACATCAAGCAAGTGCAATGAGTGCGACAAGTACATCCTCGGCGAACAGCAGTTCCATAGTAAACAAGCTTGACACACGATATAGTAGTATTAAATATATGGTTAAGACAGTCTCTTTGTAATGAACCTATTCCTCTTCTCCGTAGCTGTTGCCCCAGCCTTTGAGAACTATCTCTCAGATGGTTGTAATACTGTTTACGTTAGACTTGGAGCTAGTCCTAGCACTGCACCTAAAGAGCCCAATTTATTATTTCACTTCACGCATGACCCTCCGCTCGCTACGGGGGCTCAAAGAACAGGAACTATCCAAAATTAACCCAAGGCATGCCCAAAATGAAGAAAAAATACCTTTTACAAACATAACCTTAAAAATAATAAAAAAAAACTGATAGGAATTGAACCTCGGGCCGCCGCAAGGTTAACCACTAAACCACCAGAGCGCTCCCAGACAATTCATTGCACCGTAAAGACCGGTAAACTGAAGGCTGTGTCGGTGCCGTGCTAGATCTAGCTCTAAATCGTTTATGTTACGTTTTTTAATTCGAATCCACCATCAATTGATCGAGACCGTTCCATTCATTACTAACGTAATAAGCACAACAGAGCAAGTGGCGTCTTCCGACAGTGGCCTGTTTTGAACTTTTCTGTTCGGTTCCACGACGCGACCCGACATTGGTTGAATCGGCAGAATTACCCATGTCTTCGCGGTATACTAAATTGCTTCCAAGGGTCTGGTAGCTCAGTGGTTAGATAGTGGGTTTGTGATGTGAAGATTGGTGGTTTCATCCCCGTCAGTGCCGAGCTTTGTTTTTAATTCTTTTTAACGTTATGTTTGTAAAATGCTTTTTTCTTAATTTTGTGGTGGACTGGGTTAGTTTTGTCTGGTTGCGCCCCAGAGCGAGCAAAGAGAGCGGAGGGCATGCGAAATAACTTAATTATTGCCGACATTCGGCAAAGGTCGCCGAAGGTCACCAGCAAAGTTCAAGTCAGACCGCTGTCTGAAGACGCTAGCAACAGTAGTAACCATCGTCTAAGGTAGTAACAGAGCACAGAAACAGACCTATTCGGAACTCTTCGGTTCCAATCGCGAAGTAGCAGTAGTAATGTAAATCTAATTAAATTTCCTACGATTAGTTGATATAAAAGATAACTAAAAAGAAGTTTCGATTAATATGAAATTAATCGATTAATTACTGATTAATTGAAATAAAAAATATCATATGATTAATCGATTAATCGAAACAAATTAATCGATTATTCATTCATTTGATTAAATCGCTGCCATCTCTAATCGTATCGTATCGCGCATCCCTACTCTTGCGGTTCACCTCTCTCTTTGCATAAGAACGGTTTTTCTATTGGGGAGCTACTATTTTCTCTGTTTAAACGAATCTTTGGTAGTTATTAAGCTATTTGGAAGTTTAATTAATTAATTTAGAAAAACAATAGTAGTGATTAACTAAAAGGCTGCCTTATTGTTGTAGAGCTGTAGACATCCTTTCTTAAACTTGGAGAGCTATTTTTTCTCGTTAGAAGTTACAAGTAAAGGTACGAGATAAAAGTGCTCTGTAGCATTCATGCTAAACATTAGGTATAATTTCTTGTTTTTTCGTTCCCCAAATGATGAAGCCTTAAAAAATAAATGAATAGAAGCAATTCATTGGGACCTTAGACAAGGAAACCTAATCTAAGATTGGGACTCTATCACACCTTAACCTCAAAAATCCCGGGGGCTAGGTTCAAACCAAATATTTGGGTTAGAGAGACAACGTGACTATAATATTGAGTATTCTACGGATCGCTATTAAAATGTTTTCGATTAATTCCAGTGTCTTTTATTGTATCGGAAAGAACGGAGTCTATCTTTATTATATAGTCTAAGCCTGGCAACCCTCTCTTGGGGTCAGAGTTAGACCGTGAAGTAAAACAAAATTTTTATATTAGATGTCGGGAATTTTTGATAGTTTCTTGTAATGAAATTGGAAAAATATTCGATTTCAAAGAAAACATTTTATCCAAAATAGCAATATTGACAACGAATATACCAAACAGAAAACTCAATCGATTTTAAATATTATTTCTTCGGCTAGAATTATAAAACCAAATGATTTAGATAATAAACACAAGGTGAATGATCGGTGAAGGCCGTATTGTCAGTCTATTAATAATTATTCTGATGATGACATAAAAATTAAAGTCTTCTATACAAACACTGGAATAAAATTATGTTATTTACCGACATATAAATTTATTTAGTTAAGAACTGTGTTGCTCTTAATGTGTAATATAATATAAATTTGTTTAGTTAAGTCTTGTGTTGCTAAACGTAATAACATGTCGTTTATTTTTTATTATATAATTTTTTTTAAGTGTTCAAATACACACATACAACATAAATTCGAATTCGTTTTTTTGTGCCAGCGTATACTTACTACAATTTCTACCATAATTTTCCATAAAATTTGATAATTCTGGCATCGCATCGCTGGTCTCCAGCTCAGAAGAGGATAGTTCCCAAGATGCATTCTGTTTACTATTAGGGGCGGGACTTAGAGCACGACACATGTGCCGTGCTTAGAGCCTTTGTTTGCTATTTTAGAATATCTAATCAACCAACAACAGCTAACCAAAACTGACCCAAGGTATGCGCAAAATAATGAAAAGAACTTTTTACAAACATAGCTTAAAACAAAAAAATCACGCCTTGCCACTGCCGGGAATTCAACGCGAGGCGCCCTATCAAACGGGAAGCAACTAACCCAGTGGCGTGTCCAGCCATGTCTTCGTGATGCAATCAGTTTGTCGCAGGAGCCCTCGTGGTCGAGGGGTCTAGAAATAGGGAAGCTATCGCTTCGCTCACTACGGGGGCGAAATCAACAAGAACTAACCAAAACTAACCCAAGGCTAACCCAATAACCTTAAAAAAGGTAAACAAAACCATCTGTCGCTACCGACGGGAATCGAACTCGCAGCGAAAAAATGACAGACAAAACCTCTACCTGCTACACCACCGGGGGCGTTGAAGGAATTTTGCTAGAACGTAAAGACATGGATAATTACGATACATTCGGCCATATTACGCATGCACGATTTTGCATCGCAAATTTAGCCCTATCCCTAGACGCTTGTACCTTTCCAAGGGTGAATAGCAGGGAGATGGGTCGGTACGATGAGGTTTGGCGATGGCGATGATCCTGGCAATTTTCCATGCCCTCGGGAAGTAGTGCAATCTGATCGAGGCATTCATGATGTATGTAAGCTGGACAAGGGCTTTATTTGGTAGGAACTTGGCCTCCTTCATGGCTATTCCTTCCGCTCCTGGCCTGGCGCTTTGTATGGTCTGGCCCTGCTTATGATCCTTTTTAGCTCTGGGGCTCGTGATTATCTCGGATTCAAGTAAGCTAACCACTGGATCAGAGCAACGCCACCTTAGTGTAGGTGGCGTTGACCAGAGGCCTGTTGAAAGCAATCCACTTATTAGACATTCTAAAATAGTAAACAATCGCTCTAAGTCTAGTAGACGTTTCCCGAACGACATCAGAGGGCTTCAGAGTTGTGCGCGCATTACATTGTTGATAATTAACATATCTTTAGGGCTTAGCGAATAGCTCTGCGATACGGTGGCCCTGGTGCGATTCCAGTGGCAAGACATGTTTTTTAATTTTTAATATATTGTGTATAATTTTTTTTCTTCATTTTGGGCATTCCTTGGGTTAGTTTCTGTTGGTTGCGCCCCCGTAGCGAGCGAAATGCTATGCGTGAAGTGTAATATACATTTTTGTCAGCAATGTGATGCACGCGCAAATTTGAAGCCCTCTGATGTGGTACGGGCAACGCGTCGGCAATAGTAAACGGAATGCATCTTGAGAACTAGCCTCTAATTCCTGCTCCCAAGCCCGAGTCCGGGATTGAAGAAAAGAAGAAGATGGACTTTTGTTTTTGTTTTGATTAAATTGATTATGAAAATATAAATAAATGGCAAATAGCATAGCAAAAGCAACAACCTCTGTAGAATATTCTTTGGTATAGTTATAGTTCGTTGTCATGTCATATATGAACAAAAATCAAATACCTAGTTTGAAAAGTCCATTAAATAATAACTGATATTAAGTGATCAAGTGGAATTTATTCTAGTCTACTGTACCTACCTTTTTTTAGCATTATGAATGCTGCAGTGAAGAAACAAGTAAAACTGCTGTCAGATAGAAAACAACATAGAATTAATACAAATGGAGAAAACTATATTGATATTTCTATTGACAATTTCCATAATATTTGTAGACTTTGTTTAAGTAGCTCTCCAGAAGTCAAGTTATTGGCAAACGGCGACGAAGATAATTACCTTTATAATCAGTGCAAGTCTATGTTGTCAATAATGGTAATAATGATTTTGTATTTGGCTATTAATTTCTCAAAATGTATTATTGTCTTGTGACATATGCAAGGACATATTATGTATCTTCGTTTTTGCAAATTTTCTTTTTTTTACCAGATAGGGGTGTCCTATAGAGTAGTCTCAAGAGCAGTTTAAGTCAAAAAAATTGGAAGCAGATTTAAGCTGAAAAGAAGCCCTCCAAGTTCATTTTTTGACACAAATTTGTAGCACCACTTTGCAAAAGCACTTAGGTATAGAAATATAGGCAATACATACCTTAATCTTTATTATACATAAATGGGTAAAACAGTTTACATATAAGGGTGGGAGTATCGCATAGTGCATTTTAATGAGCACCTTCTTATGAAAAACATGCAAAGAAAACCCTATAAATCTATAGAACTCACATTGATCCCTGACAAAATTCTGAACCCTACAGTTAAACTGCAGAACACTAAGGCTCTTAAATGCTTGTGGGAGAGTCTTGTATACTTGAACTAATAAATAGATAAAACACAACTTAAAAAGTTCTGTATTATGCTGGGAATTGATATGGCATCCCCAAAGCGTACATTTACTTAGTGTATGTCACCTCTGCACTTAATGAGTTCAAAAAGATATTTATTTATTAATCACAATATCAACAGCCTAAGCCATTTACAGATACATTTCATATGACCTAATATCTAATAACATAATGAATTAAAATTAAATATTCTTTAACTATATTACAGCATATGCTGTGACTACATGTTATACTTTGTTCTAACCCTGAGACTGAGCCAGAAACAGTTTCTGTTGAATATTCATCCTAAAACTTTTGAAGTTGGTGGGATCTAGATCTAAGTCATCTGCATACTTATTAAAATAACTACACATTCGATAGAGCAGTGAGTTTTTGTATAAGTTTGTTTTTGGAACTTTGAGATGGAATGTGTTTTTATTTCTTGTATTAATTTTATTTAGTGAAAATGGAAGTTGAGACGAAACCTCAGTACTGTTGACATTATCCTTCAAAAGTCTAAATAAATATGGAAGGCATGCCTTAATTCTGCGATTTTCTATTAAATATTCCCAATAATTGTAAATGGTTGTACCCTTGGAATGGATAAAAGCCAATTTGTTTTGTTAAACATATGGTTTAAAAACTTATGTTGCACCCTTTCAATAGAATTTATTCATACTTCATATTGTGGTGACCAGATGACACCACCTTACTCCAATCTAGGTAAAACCAGACAATCAAAGAGCTTAAGACATAATTCAACATTATGTTGCTTGGTGGATCTAATGATAAATCCCATTGTTTTATGTGCATTATTGATAAAGTTTAAATAATTGTCTAATGACATTGCCAGATCCTTATGCACATTAGCCGTTTGCAGAACAGTGTCATTAATTTTATAGTCTTGAACTACTGCATTATTCTTGAGTGAAAAAGTCATGGATGTACATTTACCACCATTCAGATGGAATCCATTAGTCGGTCACTACTCATACACACAATTAAGGTCTTCTTGCAGACCATCACAGTCATGACCAGTTGAAACCTCCAAGAACAGCTTTAGGTCATCAGCAAAAATCAATGTTCCTGAGTGCCTAACTACATCAGATATATTATTTATAGACATTATGAACTTAGCAAAGGTCATAAGTTAGAACCTTGGGGAACTCCTGATGTTCTACTATACATCTTAGATTTTGCACCCCGTACCTCAACATACTGTTCTCTATGACACAGGTACGACAATATCAAGTTTGCAAGGTTATCTGTTAAGCTTATATGTTTAAGTGACTGAACTGAACTATGTTTCACTTTATCAAAAGCCTTCTCCATATCTGCATAGATAACATCAACTTGAGAGCTTCTGTTCAAAGCTTCATGTATGTATTGTACAATTGTTATGAGGTTTGTTAATGTTGATTTCATTGGAAGAAAGCCACATTGTTGAATGGAAATATGATGCTTTACTTTAATATATATCCTATTGAATAATACAATATCAAAAATTTTTGACATGGCACTGATTATGGGGATTGGCCTATAATTTTCAATATTTTACCTAATCCCACACTTAAACACAGCAAATACTTTACTTCTTTTCCAAGATGAAGGGAAAACTGACCTATTTAAACTGGTATTGAATACATGTGTCAGAGCTTTAATAAAAATTCACCACATCCCTTTATTATGTAACCCAGAAGTCCATCAGGTGCTATTGATCTCTTCCCCTTTAATGGCCATTTGGATTTCCTGCTCAGTGATTGGGGTCTTGCAAAAGTGTTGTTTTGGAGAATATACATTTAAGTTTAAGCTCTCCCTTGGAGTAGAAACTGAGGTGAAGTAACTAGCAAAGCCATCACCGATATTATTGGCTCCCTTTAAAGATATGTTTTCATAAGTAACCTCCATTGGCATATCTTGATTACTTTTTTGGGTTTTTACATAAGACTAGATATATTTGTACCAGCCAAGGGATAATTCTGATATCTATAAGGTTTTTAGAAATCAATATAAAACATAAAACAGCAATAAAAAATGCAAAAATTTCAGCAAATGACAACATCATCCGAAACCCAAACAATCCAGCAAAGACAGTGTTGAATATGATTAATATCCACCGAGGTATAAACAACAACCACTCGCAGACTCACAACATAAGTCCAGATACATTCAATGAATATTTCTCTCAAATTCCTACAAACTTGATTAAAAATAGGTATACCTAGCACAAAAGCAATGTTCTTTATCTGCATTAAGCAGTGATAGCGTGTTTCTACAGCTTTTGGTGGTAGTAATAATGTTTTGAATGAGATGACTGAGCGACAAAAAAGACTGATATTTAATCTTCTCGAAACCAACGAGCAGGATGATTTGGATAAAGCTAGGAACCTAATATCTAACCTTGTGGGAAGCCCAGTGTATATTGTGACTGCTTCTAGAATAGGTAAACGCAACAAAAATGGTCATCGCTCCTTACGGCTTACTCTTCAAAACCCAAATGAAGTGCGGCTTGTATTAATTAACAAAAGAAAGCTTGATAGGGGCCAAAAAATATTTTGGGAACCCGACTTGACATCTGAGCAACGTATGGATCTAAATAGTTTGAAAAATTAATTGAAGGAGAGGCAGCGAAACGAAGAAAAGGATGTGAATGGCATCCCTAAGCCAATATCAAAAAACTGACCAATTCTTCTGATTTAGCATCTACCTAGTTTGCAAGTATATTTTCTAAATGTCAGAGGCTTACAAACTAAGCTTCACATGCTGTTTGAGAATGTTTCATACTCTGATTATGATCTTTTGATATTTAATGAGACATGGCTGTCTGCAGAGATTCTGGACACTGAACTGCAGATGGTTGACTATAACATATACCGAAAGGACAGATCATCTGAAACTAGTGTTTACTCCAGGGGCGGTGGGGTGCTAATTGCAGTTTCCAAGAAAGTTACAAGTATGGTTTTACCAGCAAGCAATAACATCGAACATTTGTTAGTGCAGATAGATGTGAAAGGTAGGCAGTTCATTTTTACGACTGTCTACCCCCCCCCCCCCCTCCGTAGTTCATTTGAAAAGTATGTGGAATTTGAGGACAGCCTGGAAAGACTTCCCGAAGAATATCCAGAAAATAAATTGTGTGTTCTAGGTTATTTTAATCTTCCTGATGGTCAGTGGTCCAGGGAGAATTTAGCTTCTGTTGGTGCCCCCCTGGCAGCAGCAACACCCACTGAAGTCGAATCCCTTCAGGTACATCTTGTTTGTGTTCCTTTCATAACCTATATCTGGCAAACTTAATTAGAAATGAAAACAACTCTATTCTGGACTTTCTGGTATTTCTGCAAGATCCATAGGTTAACATTTTTGCTGCAGATGATCTCCTATTACCAGTTGATGTTCACCACCCACCACTTTCATTTGGGGTCCCATGTGAAAGTATTCATTTAAACAATAATTGTGGACTTACGGGCGAAGGTTTTTACCGGGATTTTCATGCAGTTGATGAACGGGCAGTGCTTGAGTTTCTTTCTCAAGTTAATTGGGATACTCTGCTTGAAGGCAAGTCTTTGGATGTTATTATGGTCAGTGTATTTTATGACATTCTATATTTATTTTATATTTATAATATAATCCGCTAGGAGGTTCCCAGCTTGGTTCTCTCAAAACACAAAGTACTTCTGGAGATTTGTTAACAGTAAAAGGAAAGATTCTGGCATCCCTTCTGTAATGTATTATAACAACATTAAAAGTTCTTGCAGTGAGATTGTGAATTTGTTTGTGGAATATTTTTCTAGCCAGCCAGTAAGGATGTGTACGGTATGAATGTTTCCTTGAGAAAACAATTGAAGCATCATTTGATGCCATGTCTTACAAAACTCTTTAATGCAAGCATCAGAAATGGGGTCTTTCCAGAGTGTTTTAAGATTTCTAAGGTGGTACCAGTTTTTAAAAAAGGGTCAGTAAATGATACAAATAACTATAGACCAATATCTCTTATTCCAGTTTTATACAAGATCTTAGAATTCATATTAACAGCAACTTTACAAGTATTTTGATGAAAAAAATCATTTTGCAGCCATCCAGTTGGGCTTTAGAGTAAAATACGCTACTACCCTGGCCATAACAGATTTGTTGGAGTATGTGGCGGATACCTTCGAGAGCGGTCAGTATGCCCATGCAGCTTTCTGTGACCTCTCGAAGGCTTTTGATTGTGTCTCCCACTCTGTACTTCTATCCAAGCTTGGATCATATGGAATAGGGCATAATAGTGTAAGATTAATTATTTGCAGGATAGAAAACAGTAGACATATTTTAAGGGTGAAACTTCACATAGACTGGAGATGAGGCATGGGGTGCCCCAGGGATACATACTTGGGCCCCTTCTGTTTCTGATCTATATAAATGATATCCAAAGTGCATCACCAAACTCTAGACTTTGGCTGTTTGCTGATGATACTACATTGGCTGGCTGTGGTGGGAGTTTAAATGAATTGGTGAATGAGGTGAATAGAGAAGTGCAACGATTGCAAGAATGGTTTAGTGCAAATAAGCTGACAATGAATGAAGATAAAACAGTTTGCATGACTTTTAGTTTAAGAGAGATCCCCGAAGGTAATGCTAAAACGGTGAGATTCCTGGGAGTACATCTTGACCCACTCCTGACTTTTGAGGGGCACATTGATATGATAGCGGGAAAACTATCTAGAAATATCTTCTTGCTAAAGAATATCTTCAAGATTCTGCCACCAGCAGTGTTGCTACAGGCATTTCATAGTATTTTTCAGTTCGTGGGTGTGTATGGGATTCTGGCTTGGGGTCATTGTGCTCATTCAGGCCGCATCTTTGGGCTGCAAAGGAAGGCAGTACATGTAATTGCTGGATTAGGGTATAGGGAGGATGTTCGAGGATCTTTTATCGATTTGAGAATTCTGACTATATCAAGTAGATACATTTTGGAGTGCCTACTTTATGCCCACCCTAATGTTACCAGATATAGCCAAGATAATTTTTATCACCAGTATGGCACTCGGAATGGACACATCATTCGGTTAAAATTTCTAAGACTACATAGGAGCTGTATCTCAGTAAATCACTTTGCTCCAGTTTTCTATAAGAGAGTGCCTGATAATGTTAAGTTGTGGGTAACAATCAATTGGGGAATAAAATTAAGACCTTCCTTTTGAGTAAAGCCTTCTATAGTATAAACGAGTTCCTAATAGTCCTGTGATATTTGGATATGTATTTTAAGCTCTTGTAGTGTATAATATTGTCTCTAAATTCCTACTTTTAATATCGCTTCTTAAATTTTAATGTATTTCTTAAATCTGTTTATGTTGACCTATTTCGAGATGTCATGTTATGTATTTTGATTTTAGTTCGATTTTAGTGTGAGTATTTTTTAAATATGTTGTATTGTGGAATTGAATAGATGAATCGTTTATTATATATAAAATATAAACAGACAATGTTTTTTAGTCCTTATATACGGTACCTGCTGACGTAAGGAATGATATTTTTTGTATTGAATACTTGAATAAATTTTGAAGTTTGAACTTTTTAAAATGTACACTGACAAAAGCTGTAATATTCCGAACAACGTTTTTTCATTTGGTAGTGTAAATGTGTCAAGTTATACCATCACATTATCAGCGATTTATGAAAAACTTTCAACACTGGATATTAACAAGGGACCCGGTCCTGATGGACTTCCGCCATCTCTTATAAGACAATGTAGCTTTATATTGGCATGTCCACTTTACTTTATTTTTGATCTTTCTTTAAAAAGTCGAATATTTCCAACATCATGGAGAAGTATATATCCATACAGATTGTTAATTTTTTGAGTCGCACGATTGTTTTTCAGAATCTCAGTTTGGTTTCCGTAGGGGTAAAAATATAGTCTTGGGGATTCTGACTTTTGTGTCTTTTATAACTGAGTCCTTCCACAGGCTGCGATTCAATTCGGTCCTGTTGTGTGATCTTAGCAAGGCCTTTGATTGTGTTAGTCATGATATTCTCCTGACAAAACTAAAAAAATATAATTTTTCCTCATAAGCTCTTACTTAAGAGACAGGACTCAGACTGTGAGGGTTTCTGGGGTGTCATCAGCAGAGAGAGTTTTGAACATTGGAGTTCCACAGGGCTCGGTGCTTGGTCCTATATTGTTTTTAGTTTATATTAATGATCTGCTAAGTATGGACCCTACTTCTACACTGTTTGTTTATGACACCACAGTGGCCCTTGAGGGTGACACAGTTGAGGTGTTAGAGAGGTCATGCATGGCACAGGAGAAGGCCCAACAATCAGGGTTTCCTGCTAATAAGTTGGTGCTGAACTATGGTAAGACCAATGTGTTAACTTTTTTATGAGATATTTGAGTGGTCTGATTGATGGGGTGAGTGATGTCAATTTTTTGGGTATCAAGTTGGATCCAAAACTGCACTGTGGTGCACACATTAACGACTTATGCAAAAAAACTAAACACAAATCTTTTCATGTTACATAGCCTCTCTGGATCTGTGTCATTGGAGGTACTAAGGGCTGCATTACTCGTTATTCCATTCTCATCTCTCTCATGTTCTACTGGTATGGGGGCATTCAGCGGGTGCGTATAGCGTGTTCGCACTACAGCGTAAGGCACTGAGAATCCTAGCGGGTCTTGTGGGATGATTGTCGTGGGGCATACTTTGCTCTAAGAGTCCTTACTGTTCCCTCTCAGTACACTCTCTCCTGGAAAATCTGAGGTTCCTAAAAAGAAATATTGAGTCATACAGGAGTCATGGTCTACAACCATAACACTCGTCAGGACCCGGATATTGGGCTGTTAAATTTTTTAATGTGTTATCAGAAAGTATTCGGATCCTGCCAGATAAAAAAATGTATCTAGAGTTGGAGAAATTTTAAGCAATAATGTGTTTTACTCTACAAACGAATATCTTAGCTATAGTCAAAAACGATCTTATCGTGCGGGTCCGAAGGTCACAATTTTCAGTAAAAACTTCATTCGTGGCAGATTTTGCGTGTAAAATCTGTCTAAGGAATGACATTTAATGAAAAATGTGACCTTTGAACCCGCACGATAAGACCGCTTTTGACTATATAGATTTGATGCTAATTAAAATATCTTAACCGGAATGTACGTGTTGTATAATTTGTGTTTTTTATTTATACAAGTAAGTAGTTAGTTTTGGTTACCATTTTAATTTGTGACGTGTGTAAGCTTTTTTTTATTTTACATGAATAAACAGTATTGAGTATTTGGGATCTTCATACAAACTATCCCTACCTTAACCATATAATCATTATGTACTTGCTTTATTTTAGTCTTTACTAGTCTTCGAATATTATGATATTTGTTTAGCTAATATAAGGTTTTATACTTTTTGTCTTTCTTGAAGTATATTTTCTTTGTTTTTAATAATTTAATGATACATCCATTAAACCAAACAGGAAAAATTCGTCCAACCTGTGATGACACATTGTACAAATATTTTATTTAAAATGTTATAAAATTCGGCCACATCTTCTGAACACAAAATATATTATACATATTCGCTTTTTAAAATTAAATTTGGTATTTTCTATTTGTTCACACTCGTCATACACATATTCACAATTACAACTTATTTCTAAGGGAGGATATGGTGCGGATCAATGGGTAATATAGGATCATCACCAATATCCACCTTGCAACTCTGCAGAGACTAACGACAACTAAATCTAATAAAATATTATGTACATTCCTTATATTGTTAATTTGGGTAAAATTAGTAAAACTCAAGAAATTTTTAAACTCGGAAACACACTCGACGGTGCAAACATCTAACACGTATTCACGTAGATTAAATTCACATAATATTATACAGCCAAAATCCAAGAGTTTTGTTTCTATAAAGTTATAAAATCTCCTATACAAATCTGAATTACTGCCAGTTATGAAATAAACTACAATTACATGAATTGCCTTTTTTTGATTAAATTAACTTTTATTCACAGTTTCAAGATCATCATCAAACATGTCACATTCTTGTACTACAATGTCTCGTTTTACAGCCAATAAAACTCCACCGCCTTGTTTTTTGCCTGTAAGTTCAACACTTCTATGTTTCCTAAAAATTGTCATGCTGCTGCAAAATTCGTTACAAACAGAACACAATGAGTCACTATTGAATATATTACATTTTAATTCCGCAAGTTTCGTTTTAATGCCTCTACAATTTTGGTAATACAGATGTAGTTGCTTTATGTTTTTTCTTGTAGTTTTTCTTCCAGTGTTTTCAACTAGAAACTATGATGTATCAACAATAGTAACATTTGATGGGCTTTGAGAAAAATTATCATTGTTTTTATTTGTAGCATCCAATATTATTCATTGCCTCAGGCTCAGAATTTAACTCAAGTATCTCTCTTTCGGGTTGGGTACACGTTTTATTAATGGCGTTGTTCAAGTGAATAAAAAAATTCAACTTATTACCGCTATAATTGCAAATGCTAATAATTTTCAATCTACTTTTAGTAAACATATTTGCACGATTCAGGAAGTTTTCTTATTTAATATTATTTTAAAGACTCTTCCAAATAAATTAACATTAAATGCAATACAAGCCAAAAATATTAAATTTGTATTTCTACACCCATTAATCTTAAAATATAACTGTCGCATACTAGGGTATTTACCAGAAGCCAAATCATTTGCACACCACCTACTATTACAAAGGCTTTGTCCATAAAGTCTTTAGGAAGTGTTTCCATATCCCAATATTCGCCGCATCTGTCTATCCAGATTTTTTATTGTTTGGTCTCCTAGAATGAGAACCCTCCTGACAGTATTGTTATTGTTATTAATATTATTATCAATAAGTGAAGAAGTGAGTTTATCACTGTTATTGGTCTGTACTTTTGGTTGAGAGGACACATTACAAAGTTCCATCGTGAGTCTATTTATTTCGATACAATAAACTTGATTTTCTGCGTCAACGGTATTAATTGACGAGGTCATAAATTTATTAAATTCTTTAAAATTAACAATTTCATCTTGAAGCTTTTTCATTTCTTTAAAGTATGCAGCTATCTTTTCTAAATTTGGCTTTTATTTAGTAGGTCTGACACTTCTCTTCTTGATAAAGATAGTTCTTCTCCCTTTCCATTTAGGGCTTCAACCAATTATTGTCGTTCAGACTCAAACACTTTATCTTCAAATTCCTTGGTACATTTGCGTCGAACTTTTGATAACTTTTCTCTGTCTTATCAGATTATCAGTTATTTTATCTACCTAATTATTGTTCTTGTACACATAAAACTAAACACATCTGGAATAAAATTTCTGGAAAATTGTAGATAATACTCCAAAAATTGTCCTTAAAGAGTTTGGTGAGCCGAATAAAATCAACGATGAATTAATTAATACGTATCATTCTACAAATAAATGTTGACTATAAGGTGATAAATTGGGTAATGCTTCATGTAACTGGGTATTAGTAACTCAAGAGCATGATGTCGCAGAGTACATTAATATTATTAAGAGTAATGATGTAGGTGTTGATGGAGTTTCTATTGCAATGTCTAAAATCTCTTGTTGAGAAAATTACATTGGTTAAATTGCAATTTTAATGTTTTGTAAATGTCCTGTGACAGGCTCAGAAAGGAACTCAGAGGGAGCCCGGCGTGGCCCTGGGAGACGTGGCTGCGAGTTTTTCACATCTTTTTTTATCATCCGTGGATGAACATGAGATCCTAGGGATAATTAACAGGACATGATCAAAAAGATCAGCCGGTTTGGATGAGATCCCTTGTAATCTTCTAAAGAATACTGCCCTTCTAATTTGCAAGCCTCTGGCATTTATAATAAACAATTCTTTTATGGAAGAACAGTTTCCTTTTAGAGAGGTAAAGTTGTACCCATACATAAAAAGGGAAACTGTAGAGATGTGGAGAACTATAGGCCAGTCGCCATACCATCAGCTTTCTCAAAAATATTTGAGAGAGCTATGCATGGGAGGCTTCTTGCTTGTTTTTTAGTAGAATTCAGCATGGTTTCTTGCATGATTGGTCTACTCAGACAGCTCTCTTTGATCATATAACATCAATATTAAACTCCCTTAATATTGGTAAAACTATTATGGGTATATATTTTGATGTGAGTAAAGCTCTCAATCTAATGAACCATGAGATCTGACTGTTTAAGCTGACGAAGGCTGGCGTCAGGGGTATTAGCCTGCAATGGATAAAGCTCTTTCTGGAGGATTGGTCTCAGGCCGTGCAGATTAAAAGTAATAAGGATAATGTCCTAAATTACACCTATCAGTCGGACTTTATTGCTACCCCTATGGGAGCCCCGCAGCGATCTTTACTGTCACCTCTACTCTTTTATAGTGTTCTGTATTGATCAAGGCATGAGCGATGCCGATGTTTCCTTCGTGCAGTTTGCTGATGACGCCTCACATCAGTCACAATATCCAATAGAAGTGAGGGGGTTGCCTTTGAACTGGTAAATTTGACAGTGCAAAATATGCAAGAATGGTGTAACAATAACTTACTTTTGCTTAATTCTGATAAAACCAACTTTATACATTTGCAAAGCAGAAGTATAATGGCAAACCTCAATACACGGTAAACATTCAAAATAAAAAGATAGAACAGGCCAAAACACCAAGTTTCTCCCAACTAGCAATTATGGTGGCAGATACGCCACTACAAAGTGGGCGGTGACCATCGGCGGCTACGTCGTATATTCGTAGCTGCTAAGTAACTGCGACCAAAATGGGGAAAGATTTTGAGTAGCCGGGTAGTGTCTTGGGTAGTTTTTGCCACTAAAAGAGTTACTATGATGTGTTACTATAAAGTAGCCTACTGGTGAATGCGACTTATCTGTTACGAAGCTGCCTAGTCGCGGGTTCGTGGCATCCAAGTGTTTTTCACCGACATGTGGAACTTTCGTTAAACTGTTAAACTTTATTCACAGCGACCTCTTCATGCAATTTCACACTTCATAAAAATAAGTGTCATGATGAAAAATAATTATGGAATCCATTATTATTTTTTTGACATTTACCATGCGATTTTAACGCCTTTTGTAGGTAAATTCCAAAACGCAATCGACTTTACTGAATAAAATAGTAGGTTAATATGACAAAATTTTCGAGCGCCTCTCAAAACATTTCAAATTATTATATTATTTCAATAGAAACTCATGTAGTAATAACCCAAAAAAATAATTTGCTTGAAACTGGCGTGAAACTTTAAAATATTGGTCCACCGTCAAAAATATCAAAATAACTAAGGAAAAAAGCATTAGGCTACGTATATTTAGCTTGAAAACGCAAAATGTTTGAGCCATTTGGCTGTTCGTCTGAAAAGTCATGAAAAAAATATGGCCGTTTAATCCGAAAAATACTTTACTATACTAACCCAAACTAACCGGTCACTCTCGAAATGTACTTCAAAGTGACTATTCCTTATAGAGTAACATTTTAAGTGGCAGGGTGGGTCTAGGAACTATACTTTAGGGGCAGTGACATTTTAAAAAGGACTGGGAACTATATTTGCTTACTACCCACAAAAAACTGGTGTGCTCATGGGGAAATCATTATGTGGAAAGATCTCATAGACAAACTATGCCATCGTCAGAGACAGACAGTCATCGGTCTATTTTATCATTTTATCGTGTATAGGTCCAGTCTTGTATATCGTAAGGCATTATTTTCTGGGGCACTTATTCCCAGACCATATCCCGCGTTTTTATCTTACAAAAGAGAGTGATTAGATTAATTTGTAGTGGGGCTGTACCACTGTGCGCCTATGTTTTGTAGGCTGCGAATAATGACTGTTTTTTCATGTTATCTCTTTTATATACAAAAATCAGAACAATTTTGAATGTAACAGCTCTGTAAGTACTGCTGGTACGGTAACGAGATATGGAAGTTCAAAAACACTCAACAACTATATATGAAAAAGGTCTTCTCTATATGGGAATAAAGGTGTTTAATGCACTGCCCACATATCTCAATAAAAGATTTTGAATTTTGATAAGAGTATTGCTGCCCTTCCGTTTTGATAGACATGGCCAAAGTCAAGGCCTTTGATTCTTTGGACAGTAAAACTGAATTATTAAAATATTGATGCGAACGGCGGGTTTCAGTGGAGGGGGGTGTGCCATAGGGCTCTATCTTTAGGCCCTTCCAGAGATAAATAAATTATTTTATCTCTGGGCCCTTCCTCTTTGTGGGGTTATTCATCAGTTAAAATACTACCAATATCATATGCATGCAGACAATCTGCAAATTTATTTCCCCACGCCGCGGCGCCGGCTTGATTTCTTTCTGACGCTATGGATAGTTAAGACAATAAAGCTATTTTGAAGTTGAAGCAAATTTGAACCAGCGCCAGCGGCACGTTTCTCAGTTGGCTGCAATGCATTCTCTATGTTTAAACCCAATTAAAACACACGCAATTTTGTATGCATATCATATATATCTGGACAATGCTGTGGTTAACTGGATTGATGAAGTTAAGAACCTTGGTCTTATTGTGGACACCAAACTTACATTTTTAATAAACACATAAATCCTGTGTACCTGCGGTCTTACATCACAAACTAAAGCAAATTTACGAATACTTATAAAAATCTCTTGACGCTGCGCGCTGGATGCTAAGAAACTACTTAATGAAAGTTTAGTTCTTTCCATACCGGGATATCTCAATGTTGTGTATAGACCATTTTTAACAAATTTTAATAAATAGAGACTACAGAAAGTACAGAATTCTTGTGTTAGGTTTGTGTCGGGGAGATATCATGTGAGCCAGCATGTGTTGTTTAATACATAAAGTTTTAAACATTATGAACCCTGCATTTTTTGACAAACATCGAATATCTTTCTGCTACTTTATCATCAACCTAATTATAATAATATAAAGAGCAGGGCCGTACTGAGTTATTAAACAATTTTCCTATTTAATGTATTTGTGACAATTGGCTGTCCTGAGCGGTTTACAAGAAAGCTGCCGTTCGGTTTAAAGACAGGAATATTCTCAAGTAATTCTAAAATAATTGACATTAACATGGACAAGAACAGGTTTAAGTGTTGCGCAAACTAGTCATTTACTAGTCTCTATTGTATGACCTGTTTCAGTGTATTTCACCCTAGCTTTTTAGAACGTGATTTTAAAAACCGTATAAAGGTCGAAAAATCCAAGATTTATTGCCCCAAGAACTGCCAAGAAATTGCGGATACTGGAGATTCCTATTCAAAATCTGCATTTCATGAAATTGAAAGCATAAGAAGGAAAAACTATGATTTAAATAAACAAGTTCAAGAACAAAACAACACAATTTAAGACTCAATCCCATAATGCTCGGAGGTAATATTCAACCAGATCTCAGATATTGTTATGATACTGTGGTGTGGTAGATCCTTTAATATATTTTTTTTGGCTTGGACTGCTCTATCTTATAGTGAAAAAATAATGCAAAATCAGAGATACCTATATATCACAAGACCCAGAGTTAATTCAGTTAAAGTTTGTAGTGCACAGAGTAATTAGTACAGCGTGGGTTTTGGCCACAATGCATGGTAACTACGTAAACATGTATTTTAAAAAAATAAGATTTATTTTAACCTTGAATCTGGAAGACCTGAGTATCTTAAACAATTAAGGGGGGAGTGACTGTTTAGTATAGGTCCATCAAAGAAAATCGCATCTTTTCCCATATAGAATGTTATGACTAGTTTGGAGGAGGTAAGTCAAGGCATGCAAGCGCACTTTAATTTGACTAATTGTTAATTTGAGTTAGTGTGGAACTTATGGTTTGGGATGTTAGGTACAAACTGTTGTTAAGTAACCAAAAGTGAACTTTAATTTAGCTCTTTCATTTAAGGTTAAAACGCCTAATTTTTGAAATCTGATACTTGCCAACCTTATATCCATCCCTTATATAACAGAGACTCTAGAATCTAGAGTTCCAGCAATATTTACCTACTTATCTATGTAAAATGCAAACTCGAATCCAAATTACTAAAAGTTTGATATTTGTTTTTGTTTATAATGAGATTTTTATACAACTTCGAGTTACATTGTCTGTAACTGAAGAGATTAATGGATTAATGCATGCACAATCACATAAAATAATGATTGCAACTAAGTGGGTCGATTAAGTTTTGATGATGAGAAGAAAAAGTACTGCTTTTCTGTTTGAATTTGATGTTTTACTTTTCTTGAAATCAACCAAGATAAAGGCTTAAAAGCCAATCTGCATTCATACTTTTTTAACTCTGCAATTTTACTGTCATGCATATTTGCCCCCCAACAGCTGATTTCAAGAGTGTTTAAGGCACAGGCTTCGGACTTGTTTGTATATGCTCACTAGGCAGCCATGCATGCGTTTTTGTTGCTTTTGATTACTTTTTTGGAATGTTGGCTACAAACAATTGCTTCTTTTTTATATTACAATCTAACAATATATTTTGGTAAGTGTTTGGTTTATGGTTTTAAAAATAGATTAAAAGGAATTTTTGTAGTGCTACTCTACTAAATATACAAAAACCTATCTTATGATATAAAATGTAAACATAAAAAAAATCAGCAGAAAAGGGAAGTGCAGCCTCGATAAAAGTCTCTAGGGAATTAGGTGCAATGTCGGGGTAAATAGACCATGTTCTATATGTGTGCGGATGTACAAGACTGCCGCAATTTTCATGCAGAGTGAAAAATGTATGAATGCGAATCGGCCTTAAGGGTAATTCACCATTAAGTAGGTTAGGGATTATTCACACTTGCCCAAAATATTATACATGAGCCTAATGACATCAATTTAATACAGAATAAGTTATGTCAAGAACGTACAAGAGCGCGCTTCAGGCCTACAATAACAAAAAACTAGCCCCAAAATAATAATAATTAGGATGAAAAGTATATAACATAACCAGTTTATTATTACCCAAAGATATGTATAGTAACACATTTAGTCAAGTATAGTAACACATTTAGTCAAACACGAAGAATAGTCACCACAACTATAAAAGCAAAAAGTAACAACAATGTAGTTTACAAAATTCTGTGACAACATTCTGTTATTTTGACTTTTTTTAATGCTTAAATTTATGCTTTCAAAAGTTCACTTTTTAAGTGATTGCTCAGGAAGATGGTTTATAGACAAGAAAAGGATGAGTTAGAAGTTTGTGATAATCTGTTTGGGTTAGTTAATGTAATATGCTGTACAAATATTAATTTATGTTTTGACATCAGAATTTGTTACAATGATTAAAAGAAACTTCATGTAAAGATTTATAAGGATTTAGCAACCCGCCGAACTTTTTAGTTTTAAATTATATGAAGCATTCCCACGTACAATACAGATTCAACAGTTTTTGAAAAGTGTGAATATTGAATATTGACATTTTGAAAGACTATAGAATCGGTGAAGTTTGGATTAGCGTTTATTAAAAACAATGAAAATTCATTTTATTCGGAAACCGTTTATATTCTGTACCCTTTCAAAATGTATATACTTATTCGCGAATCCAGCTACCGTTGGGGGCGCTGGCGTTTGTAAACAAACATGGTGGAAAGCGAGTAACACCTTTGTGTTTTGTATTCATTTCTAATGTGAGATTTGCCGATTGTGTGTCGTTTTGGATTTTTGTGTGAGTTTTATAGTGATTTTAGGTGAAAATATCGTAGTTTGGTGTCATATTTAATTAATATTGGCAAATAGTACACGGTATTTCAGAGTATTTCTATTTTAAATATATGATACATGAAGTATGTGAAAATGAACTCTAGTGGAAATAAATATATTGTTCGAGTATAAAATAGTTTTAATCATAGTATATTATACTTATATGCAATGTTAGCTAATAAATAAAACTCTTTCTTTGATTAGTTACCTACCTATCCAATAAACTGCGAGTAAACACAATATATAGGTAAAAACGTCACCAAAATTTGATAGGGCCAGGCTTTTAGATTTAAATAGAATTTTCTTTCTTCACTATAAAAAAAACAACCTATGGTTAAAGGCAATGTTGAATATGAAAACTTAACCAGTAACTATATTTTTTTATTTTTCAGATAAATACTTAAAACTTTAAAACGCAATAATTCCGTTCTAAAAGCGGGTCTCTGCCAAAGCTTGCCTACATATTTTTCCTGTAATTGAACATTATCTATTATATAACATTATTGTCATTGCTGTAAACGGCCAATATACAAGGTACAAAAGTTGTTCCAAAATAAAGAACTAGAAGTCCAACTGGTGTTAAAGATAATTAGCAATTTAGTTAAGTTATAGAATACTACTAACCAGTTGGAAACTATGGGATTATTTGCTGCTTACCTCGTATATTGCATAAAGGAGTACCAAATCTCAGCTAGCGAAGACCAAAATACAGAAAGGATATAAAAACCTATGGGAAATTTACTTCCATATCTGTAATAATCATTATCTAAGCCAATAAATAAAATATACGCAAAGTAAGAACATAATATATTTATTTTTTAAGACAGAAACATTAAAAATCAATACTGACAAAACAAAATTTATTTGTCTTAAACAGAAAAATAAACCAGTTCAAGACTAATATTACAATAAATGAAGTGAAAATTGAAGAAGTACAGCAAATAAAATATTTAGAACTGAGTATATTATATCTAAAACATTACCAATATCTATGTCAAATGCAGAAATTATCTGTCTTTTAAAACCAAACACAATATTTATAATACCGTCTTCCTTTCATATCTTAGATATTTATTACCAATTTGGGGAACTTGCTGTAAGTCTAATCTTAAATTATAATGTATTTATAAGCATTTGTCAGTTTAACTTTAATATTATATAACTATTTTGTCTCGGGAAATAGTGGAAATGAATGTTTTTGTCCTTTCCTTTTTCTGTAATGGCAATCGTAAACACAACAATTTATGTTATGCTTCGTTTTCGAGCTAGAGGCCATTGTTTTATGTTTGTAGTCACAAAGAAATACACTTTTCTCTCTAGTAAACGTTCTAAAGCAACTATAAAATGAAAAACACGAATACACGAGTCTATAAATCCTTTGAAAGTTACGATCTCGACGAAAACCACATGTAAAATGGCCAAATGCCGGTCGATGATTACTCGCTTTCTAGGTTCAAATTTTTTCCGCATAGAGGGCGCATTGATTTCTGGAGTTGCCAATGGCAAACAGTTGAATACCATATCAATTATGTTTGGAATCGTCCATAGTATATGCAGTGATCCAATAATATATGTCATGATGCATTTGACAAACTTTAAATGACAAAGGAAGTCGTTCATGTATATGGTAAGCAGGAAGAGTGGTAGGACTGAGCCCCCCCTGGGGCACGATTGATGTTATTTGAAGCGTATTTTGCCCGTTAAGTCCCACAAGTCGGTAACGTGCTGTCAAATAGGTTTCTAAAAAACCATGCACTACACTTCGCACTCCATAGTGCACAACTTATTTTAGTAATGTTTTATGGAATACATAGTGGAAAGCCTTTGAGAGGTCGCAGAGGGTTACAGAGTCAACCTCCTTCCCCTCAAGCACCGGGATCGCAGGCCACCAAGTCGTTAACGTAAATTACAGATAACTAAATGTATCGATTTAGGCTTGATGTATGATTTTTATAGCCCACTAGTTAAAGACGATTTGCTATTTATAAAGTAAGATGAAAGTAAATTAAGACTTTTAGTGGGAAAGTTGTAATATTCCAGTTGGGTCAGACGCAAATCGGGCGAAGCAGAATCAAAGGCCTTCGTTAGATCACACAGCAATATTTCAGCAGAATTACCATTATGAAGAGCATCTGTAATAATCGAAATGAGCGTATTTATTGCCGTGGCAATTGACATCCCAGGCCTGAACCTGAATTGCTGTTTGTTGAAAAGGTTGTTCAATCAAAATGTCTGCCAATTCTTTTCTTCAGAGCTTTCTCGAAGATCTTAATGAAAAGAGACACCAGAGAGATGGGACGTCAATTTAACACCTCAGCATGATCACCCTTCTAGACAGGCACAACTGAAGATACCTTGAAAAGCGATAGATAATAATTAATTTCGTTAAGGTATACATAATAATTATATTAAAAATACATTTGATGATCTTTGTATTGTACGTAATACAATAATCTTTATTAAGAGAGTTAATTCTTCATAGAAAAATGATATCACGTATTTTGTTATGTTACTTTCTCGAATTCAAGTACAGAAATGTCATCTAAATTTAATTTAATTTAGGCAAAACTGTTTAGATGATATATTTGTTTGAGGTATGATAATATTTGACGATTCTTGTACAAATATTATCTACTCTTGTTGTCCACAGCCTCTCCTTAGGTATTAATAGCCTAAATTTATTTATTATTTACCAAGATGCTCTAGAAGGATTTCCAGAATAATAATGGTATCATTTGCACCAATTTTATTTTTTTGTATTTTGCTACATCTCTTTAGAAACTCTTTTATGTTGTATCTTAATATGTTAGATTTTGTATGCTTATGGAGTGACTGCATAAATGTCAGTATGTCTCATTCTCACTTCTGTGACACCTCTTTATAGTTTTCACAGGAAATGCAGTCAGCATACACTCATTCAGCATAGTCAATAGTAGGATGATTCCGACATCAACAAGGAGAACATAGTCAAAATAATATGTCTAAAAACTGCTTTTTAAATGTGTATTGAACGTCAAGCCGAACATAATGCGTAAAATGGTCTTCTGTTGAACAAAATCTCTCTGAACCGCTGCATTTCTTCAGCAAATAAATGCATATTCATTATTCGATTGAATGCACTCGAAGCATGGAACATTTAAAAGTATCATGATTAATAAACGAATCTGACAAATTCATTAAAATAGGAGATTTTTCATTGGAAATGCACTTATTCTCAAACACGCCCATATATTTTAAAGTAAGGACTAAGATAGAGTAATACTAAGGAACGGTTTGGCTTAGTATTAGATACGATTGGAAAGTATGTTTTTGTGAAATAAAACCTGTTTATCTCACGCTTATTGTAAGGACTAGGTTTTTGAAGTGAAACTAAGCTGGTGAATGCATTACGAAATGTGTGACATGGCGCGAGGCGATCGAAAGTAGATAGGGAGATATAGCGTATACCTAATACATTGTGCAGGCATGTAGGCTACACTCCGTTTCTGTTTTATGCGGATGAAGTTTCACTTCTCGTGTGTGGTCCACAAGCACACTCATTTTTTTTACAGATTGTTATATTTTTTTCACTGTTGTGAAAAGCACTAATGGCGTGGAGTGAATATGACTTAGTCAGAAGTTATATATTTCTTATGCATTAAACACAACGATTCTAAAATAGAGAGGCTTGACATGATTTTTGTTCAAATATGAATCAAGTTATGCGGTTTAACTCTGCAGTCGTATCTTTTAGCACTCTCTATTAAAAAAGTCGACCAAAGTGATTGAAATAAATTTAGGATCTGCAGAACCAAGTGCCGCAGCTTAATTACTGAGAATTACATATTTCTGACTACTGGAGAATCCAGTTTATTTTTAATGGGCCAAATAGCATAATAGCTAGAAAATAATTTTGTACATATATTGATTATACAGGGTGATCCATAAGTCTAACATAACGTCTGATAAAATTAATATTTCGAGACGAGTCTTTTTTTGTTTAAAAGAGACTAGACTAGGCGTAGTATTTGCATTTTTATTTGACATATGAGAATTTTTTTGAACACCATTAAAATTCAAAGTGTTGATGGTAAAGGATATGAATTGATAGGTCGAAAACTGGAGGCGTTTATCTATTCGTGCCTTTGTCCTTTATGGATTTGGTGTTGCAGGCTGCAGTAGAATAATTTTACTTCAGACAATGTAATTACTAATTAGTTGCGTTAATAAATTACCACTGATTGTTTTTACGCTATTTTTTTAGGTTAACACTGAAGATAGATTACCTTTAAATATTTGCAAACAATGTGAGTTCAAGATCTTGGAATTCCACGAATTTAAACGATCTGTAATCGAGGTTCAGCGAATTTTAAATAATATTTTGGAGGAACATAGTCATTTTAAAAAGGAAGAAAGATTTGAGGAGTTTTCTTCTGAAGATAAGGATATTGAGGCAAAAGAACAATCTGTGGGAAAAGAGGTTTTAAAAGGAAAATATAAATGCAGATTTTGTGAGGAAGTTTTCAGTAGGGTACTGGAATATAAAAATCATTTAAAAACGGAACGCGAAAAAAGGAACGATCTTTTTACCCTATGCACAATTTGTCAAAAACTTTTGACGAAAGGCAAAATAATTGCGCATATGAAGATACATAGTAAACAAAAAGAAGACCCGAGCTTTCAATGCGATATGTGTGGAAAAAATTATAGTACAAAACGAAATCTCATTAGACATTCCTTAACACATACTGGATTGCCTCATGTTTGCGATATTTGTGGAAAAGGTAAGATTTCTCCACACTTTTTTCTCTTAAATTTCTTTAAAGGCAAGTGTTACTGCTTTAGTTTATATTTTAGCGAAAATCCGCTTTTCGTTTTCATTTATTTATAGCCAAATAGTATTTGTAAAAATGTTTAACATGTCAATATTAAGTTGAAGTGTAAATGATTATCCGAACGAGCTTTACACGGATTTGCAGAACTCATAAGGAGTTCTACTGAGTACATTTTTGGTTAATCTAGAGACTCATACCATTTTTGTTAATACTAGAAATTTTGAATTTTTGTAAGAAAAAAACGGTTTACACATAATTTTAAAAATGAAAAAAGCATGTCTTGCCACTGGAATCGAACCCGAGTCGCCGTATTGCAGACTCAGCATCCAACCACTGACCTACGGACTAGTTTACGGCAATTTGCTAGACCTTAATGATGTGGTGTTTGTCAACAATGTAATGTGCGGGCAACTCTGAAGCCCGCTGATGCAGTACTGGCAACGTCTTCTGTATTTTGCTATTTTCTAGCAAATTGCAACGCGGCGGGCGTCTAAAAGTGACGACCGTTTAGATATAATACATTTGTTCCTAATGTATTTAGTAAGATATTTTTCTCTGTGTAAAGTTGAGGACAATCGCAACTAGTTGTGAGTAAAATGAAATACCGTCTTTACATAAATTATAAAGTTTCTCCTTAATTTAAAAATTATGATCCAATTCAGTGTCAATAAATTCTTTTGATTGAAATTGATGGTCTGTTGACATGTAGGTATCTCCAAATTTGAAAATTCCCTACTGCAAATTTGTGTCGTTACCCTATACTTATAGAGTAGTGAGACAAATTTGCAGCACCACTTCACAAAAGCACTAGAATGAAGGCCGTGCAATGCAAACCTGAAAGTCAATTAACGGTTGAAAATAGTAAGTATTAACCCAATGCAATTGATAGTCCCATTACATAAGTACCATTTCATATTATAGATATTACCCTTGTTGCTGTCGTTCGTCATAATAGCTAAAACGCCAATTTTTCAAGTCTCAATATCAGTCAGAATTTCGCTGCCATACTAAAAGACGAAACTACAGTCGTCTTTTAGTATGGCAGCGAAATTTTTGGGTAAAAATAGTGCACAATGAATGGGCACAATGCATGAAGTGCCGGGGTTTAGTTTCAGTTGGTTAGTCAGCACACCCGAAGCGAAGAAAGGACAAAGCATTACGACCAAACGGTTTCTTGATAATATAACATAGTACGGGAGTACTACTATGCTATGTTCTAGTATTATGAACAAATATTTGAAAAATTGAAGTCTTGTTCTCCGCTCGCTCCGGGGGCGCAGTTGTTCTATTTGTCTCAGGTCCAGGAAAATCTGAACATTGGCCAAAACACCCTGAACTTTCTAAGGAGAATAAATCAGAATGGAGAAGCTTTCTACCTGAGAGGGAAATTTCGTACACTGAGAGATGCCAAGGTTAAGGATGGAATCCTTGTTGGTCCTAAACGATGCGCGATGAAACCGAATGATGTTGAAACTTTAAAAGTCATCTCGAAATGTATCGTCGGTTAGGCTGCAATATGTTACACTTAAAATTCGTTTTCTCTACTTCATATTTCTTTTCTGGCAAGTGCGCTGCAATGAATGTCATGACAAGTAACAATGAAATGCAGACATTGAAGGCATGTCCCGGAAACAGAATAGAAGCGACAAGTGAAGAGAAGTGTTACGTGATTAAGTAATTTCTAGAAATTATTTTCATTTCCGGTTATTACGTTTTCTTAGGACTATATGAATTTAATTTGTGTATATGTAGAGTATTGTATATATTCTTTTTTTTTTTTGGATGCACTGCACATAAATGAAATACAAATTCTGAAGGCATATTGATTTTTCTCCACGCATATTTAACTGTTCTATGGAAGGAAACACATTTACTTACTTATTTAACAATATACAAGCCCAACAATGCCAATACGAAATCAGATAGGCAATGTTATATTGCTTTTATTTTACTGTTAATAAGCTTCAAGAAAAATATTAAATAATTGAGAAATACAAATAATACTTAAAAAATCTAATTATAACGCATAACTTATCCCATTTAAACAAACTATTACTAAAAATTTCTTGAGCAAATGTTGGAAGCCTATCAGTTATGCCAGAGCTGTCACAAATTCTGTTCTAAAGAGCCCATTTTATATATTGGTGACATAAAGAAAACGTTGGTATTAGGTATGGGTAGAAATATAAACCGACTGTTTCTAGTAGACAGTCTAGGGACTACAATTTTAACGTCATCTAATGCCACTATTATTATTATTTACTCTGCAATTATGCTGATCTTAGGCGAACAGATCTAAGCATTTCTTTGTTGATCAGTGAATCTACAAAATCATAAAATGTAGGCCATGTTTCTCAAAAATTGGAGTATTAAATAATGTACTTTAAACCCAGCTATTTATATCTGATCTTTATGTCGCTCTTACTTTATTACTACACAGTTCGATGGAGACGGTTTTATAAACTTGCAATAAATCTATTTTGAGCAGTACCTGCTGGCTCAACCAGTGTACGAATTTCAAAATATTTTTTAGGATTTCGTGAAATGAATCTTTTAAGAGACCATTTGAATGTTCACACTGGATTAACTCCATATATATGTAATGCATGTGGAAGCAGTTATCCTACCAGTAGTGCTTTGAGACTCCATAAAGCTTACAAACATGCAGGTAAGTTACATACTTAACACCAGAATTTCGTAATGGGGCGAGTTCCTAAAATAACGTATTGGATAAATGTCTTCTTATGACCATTCTAGAAAGGAAAGTTCTAAATAAAAGCTGTTCGGCACTTTAGGGCTAGCAACTGAAAGTATTTGTCAGTATACATAAACAAAGTTACAGGGAGTTAAAACAAAATTATATTAATTAAAAGAATGAGTTGTCAGAATATGGTACAATTTATTATGGCAAACAGCCAGTCAAAATATGCATTATTTAATTAGGTCTTGAAATTATGAATTTCCCAGTGTTCAAGTCTATCATAAAAATATATTATATTTGTCCATACTCCTTATTCTAATACTCTTGGATCGTGCTTGTAATTCGATGTCTCAACTCCTCCAAAGTGGCTGGTTTTATTGATAACCACATTCTAGAGATGCCTGCTCAGAAGAAATATAATGGTGATGAGGCATAATCAATTGTGCCTCTCCCATCAAGCTATCGTACTGAAAACACTGCATTTAAAAATTCACATCACAATCATATCAAGTTCAACAGTATTCTTTATTTACTACAGGTATTATTGTGTCTGAGCAAGTCATTAGACAAACTATTCCAGCTTCTTTCTAGTCATACCTGAATTCGGAAAGTAGTACAGCTGCCTATATAAAGCAAATGAAGTATATAATAATATGCAATGAATATTCTATGGAAGTCAGTGTATATATTATAGTTATTTCTAGTTGGATATGAATGAATATCTTCTTGGGTCTCATAGGTGATGAACATATTCACATGCGGGAAGCAATGAAAAATACATATACGTGGCACAGTCAAAACTTTAAGTTTAATAAATGCGACTTGCAGTCAGCTCTATAATCCACATCATCAACTATTCTGATCGCCCTTCTTTGTAGAGAAAAAATCAAGGGTCATACCAGGCGCTTGGCCTAAAACCAGAATTCCGTAAGAAATTACGAATTGGACACAAGCAAAGCGTACCAGCAATGCAACTCTACGGGAAACACATTGTGTAAGATTCCAAAGTGCAAATACTTCTCACGATATTTTAGAGCATAGTTGATCGATATGGTCTTGCAATAGCAGTTTAGAGTGTATTTTCATTCTCAAAAAGCTATCTGGACCATTGGAGATGTTAACGTTAATTATGCGAGTAGAAATAAATAATTGGTGATTCTTAGATTCAGTCAAACAAAGTTGGTTAGCAATAAACCAGAATGCAACCCTTGACCGCGTGTCGCCAAGATCTTCCAGCAATTCATCAGTTTTCTTTGCTCTTTTAAGATAGTCGTGTCATCCGCAAACATAATGAAGTCAGCACTGGGGTCACTACCTACCAGGTAATTAATATATACCAAAAACAGTAACGGCAGCCCCCGAACTGATCCCTGTGGAACACCATATTCAACATTACAAAACTCAGAACTTACACCATTACTTTCAACCATTTGTGATCTTTCAGTAAGATAAGATTTCAACAATTTGATACTGGAAGGAGAGAAGTTCGTTTCTTTGCAAGAAGATCAAATGAGACACAGTGAAAAGCTTTGCTGAGGTCGCAACAAGTAGCTGCAGCAACTTAAAAGCAATCATTTATCAAATCAATAAACTCATTAACGGCCATGGTAGTGAATGTTGCGCTTCTCAGCTTCTTCATAAATCTGATAGGATTGGTACAATACATATTGGCAGGTAATTTGAAATATCCTCATTGCAAGATTTTTTACAAATAGGTGGTTTAGATACTTTCAAAACTGTAGGAAAAACAGATTCTTTTATACATGAATTTAACAGTTTTACCAATGGGTAAATTATTGGTAATGGATTTTATTATTTGCACATTAAGACCACAGAAATCGCGACACTTTTTAATTTTTAGAGATTTAGGAATATCACGCACTCCAATTATTGTAACCTCTGAGAACACAAAATCCTGATTAGGCAAATTCAGTTGAGTAGCAAAGTTGTCAATAAAGTTTTCAGGGCAAGTCTGAGAAGGTGGTAATTTTTTATGAAAATGTATTTGGAAAGAAAAATTATTAAAGTCAGTTTTTTGTTTGTTTCTTGAGATGTTAACTATGATGTTACTACTTGATTTAACAACATATATTAAAGTCAGAAGGAGAAAAAAATGCTCTCAGTTTTCTGTTTGTTTCTTAAGATGTTACTACTTGATTTAACAATATTTCAAATGGCTTTGGAGTTAAAGTTTGATTTATAAGACAAGTATGTGCTTCTCGTTTAGCTTTTTTTGAATCTTCTTGATATTCTCGTTTTAGTTTAGTTTTAAGATTCAATAGATTAGGAGGTGTGTTTGTTTGGCTAGGTCAGCAACGAAAATGACTAGCTCTTTCAACTCATGGCTAAACCACTCAATATTCAAGTCATTCCCATTAATACCCCTTTTAGCCTCTATTTGCTGTGCAAAAACGATACAAACATATTAAATTTATTTTCTGTTGTTATGAAATCTAAGTACACAAAGTCTTAGTTTATTAAATCTACTAAGTTATAGAAATCATCATGTTTGATGTATTAATTATTGATGCTTGATTACTCAATTTATTCAAATACTTTAACAAGGCAGCCAATTTTTTTAACTTCCTGTAACTTCATTGGTTCAACTTATGAGCACGTGAATTTCGCTACTGAAATAAGAATCTGACAGATACTTAATTCAGAATTGTAAGTCTACAGTGCATTCGGAGAGAAAACGATTTGCTTTTCGAAGGCTGCGGCAAATATGTTGTTTTTGTACTGCGGCGTAAACCTCTTTCTTTACTTCACCATATCGATCTGATTTAAATTAGTAACGGTTATTAAACTAGCTTCATTAAGATAATGCTGCACTCACTAAGCAGATCTAGTTCAAAACAGTCGTTTTTCAATATTTACAAACGTCACTGGTTTTCACGGTTACTGTTTTGAACCAAAAATATTTATTTAAATGGTCCTCATTTAGACTTATTTCTGTCAGAGCGCGTTTTCGTATTGTCACGGCTAGCGCGACCATCTGTATGTTTTTGTGCTACCCTATACAACTGACTTGCATCGTCTACGTTCTTTCCGCATGAGTCATCGCCGACCGAGAAGGTTCGTGACGCTCTAGTGCGACCGGGTCGAGAATAATACAGAATCGGGCGGACGCTTCCGGATTAGTCCCGAGAAATATTCTACTGGATATAAATAGGCACAGAACGCCTGTTGCAATTAGTTAATAATTGAGCGGTGAATTGTAAAGATCTGTTAGTTGTAAAGTTATTAGTGTGTTTAGTTATATCCAGAGATAAAGAATAATGATAGTATTATTTTAAAGTAGTAAAAGTTGTGCTTTTGTCAGAACCCACGGAAAAACGTAACATTTGGTGTCAGAAGTGGGATTGTCAAGGGACGGGACGTGTGAAGAGAGACAGAAGAGAGTACAAGTACGTCAACGAGACCGTTTTGATTGGTAGATTCTGTGAACGTTTTATAACATTCTATGGTCCATATAAGGCAGCAAATGGCAACAATGGAGCAAATAAATAAAATTCTGGTGGATTTCTTGGAAAATCTAAATGCGGAGAGGCAATCCGGACGAGAAGAAGATGAACGTAAAAAGCAAGCAGAACAGGATCGGGTTCAGAAAATCTTTCAAGATCAAGAAGATAGAAGGCAAGCAGATCGAGAAGAGGATGAACGTAACAGGCAAGCAGAACAGGATTGGCTTCAGAATTTTTTGCAAGGCCAAGACAACAAAAGGCAAGGAGAACAAGATCGGCTTCAGAAAATGTTTCAAGATCAAGAAGATAAAAGGCAAGCGGACCAGGGCCGGCTTCAGAAATGGATGCTTGATGTAATTGCAGACGAGCAAGGAAATTTACAGAAAATATTGGACGGACTGAGAAATTTGAAAAAAAAAGTAGGAAACGTACAGAAAAAAATGAGGAATCTTCAAGCAGAATTTACCAGACTAAAAAATTAAGGACTCACCGAGAGGGTATTCGCCACAGGACAGAATATTAAACCTCCAACGTAATGACGGTCAAAAATCCTGGACAATGTACAAAAGACAATCTAAAGCCGCTGCTGTGGCCAACGGTTGGAATAACGAAGAAATGGCTACATCGATAGTGGTAGCGCTTCGTGGAGATTTGCCCTGGAACTACTACAGACCATTCCCATCAGCCAACAGGGGAAATATGACATACTTGTAGCTGCCATGAAGAGACGATTTGAAGACCAACATAGAAGACAGCTGTATCAGGCACATCAGACATCAGAAACCTGGTGAAAACTTGCAAGAGTTTGAGGCAGACGTTAGACATCTCATTCAATTAGCCTACCTGGTAGGAACAAAAGGATTTCAAGAACACCTTGCTGCTCAATATTTCGTGGATGGCATCAGAGACCCAGAAACTCAGGAGATGCTACGTCTGGCTAAATTTGATAACAGCAGTGAAGCTCTGGTTAGAACCCTAGAAATCGAGGCGGCCTGTAACATCTCTGAGCCAAAAATCAGGGCGGTATCGATCCAGCAAGAAAAGATGGCGAACAGCTATGGGCGAAATTTTGAAGAAATAACCGAAGTTCTTCAGGCCACGGGGAGGTTCCGAGAGCCACTACCGTTTGAACGGACCGCCATTGACATAGCTGGCCTTTTCCAGAAACATAATAGTAACAAGTACGTTTTAGTGGCAATTGACTACTTCAGTACTGAAGTATTTGCGATCCCAATCAAGAATAACCTATTCAGCAGATTTGGTGTCCCGTTAGAGCTGCATCAGATCAAGGGCGCATCGGGCGCAGGTTCGAATCCAGCGGTTTCCAGAAAGTCTGTGATTTAATTCAACATCCACAAAACACGGACTACAGCCTTACTTCCACAGTCAGGGCATGGTTGAGAGGTTTAACAAGACCATTGAAGAACATTTGTCGAATAGTAGAGTGCCCAACGCAGTAAAAGCCTTCTATAAATGATTTTTGTGGGCACCTCGGGGTTACAAGCTGAAGTTTTCACCGAATGAAGGCTTTATTATATTAATTCAAAATCCGAAGGTAATAAAAAATCATAACGGGCAAAAGGGCTGTATACCTAAAAATCGAGATTATTATATGAACGTGTAGGATATTAAATTATGAATGTTTTCATATAAAATTCATCTACATTTTCATTGCTTGAAATATGCAAATTACATTGGCCCTTACGGCAAAATAAATAAAAAAATTGAAATATCTCCCTTCGAACCTGGGCAAAATCTGATTGAAATATACTCATTTTTTGTATTCACCTGGCATTCTCTTCGAAATGAAGGCTCAAATCAAAAAATTTTATTCTTGCAAAAAGTTTGCCTGAAGTATTTAGAATACATAGGTGTATGAATAATTTTTTTTTCTCAAATGGTAATGGAAAATTAGGATTAAATGTAAAAAAGTAATTTTCTTCTAGACGCGACCGTCCGATCTCGCGCTTCCCGAGTACTCTCGTATCTCACTTTTCTTCATAGCTTCCTCTCTCTCGCGCCTATTGTACAATACAATAAGTGCTTTTACACCATTACGGGTTAGAATACTAATAATAATAATAGCTATTATTAATTGAATAAAGTCAATGAAGACATTTTCGATTATACTGAATTTTATTTTTCCTATACGTTGCTAGGTAATAAAGAAGTAGAAAAAAAAATCATATACTTAATGCAACTGCTATTAAAAAAGACTAGCTTTTATTCAGAATAGAAAAACTGAAAATGTAAAAAATCTATAATAACAAAATCTATTTATCTTCAGTGTCTGTATCTTCTTCAGGAATAGACACAATGACTTCAATATTGCCTTCCAGTATTTTTTTCCATGATCCTATGCAACCTATTTAATTTCTTCTACGTGTACAAGCTTTGCTTTCATACAATCTAATAAAAAAAATTATTAGATTTTATCTAATAATAAGTTACCTTTTTCATCCAAAACAGTGGAATTTATTTATCCACTCTGTTTTTAGTTAAAAAAAACAGTTAACGAACTTTTTATCTGAGCGAGCACTCTCATAAAACGAATTTCAAGTTCGCAACTATAGTGGGGGATTTACCAATATTTTTGATAAGAAAACAAATTGCGAACCAATTGACAACAAATTGCTATCCTCTATAGTCACGAAGAAGCTGATACTGGGATTTTGTTGCATTATACTCTCTGCTAAACATTGTATGTATTATTTGACATGCATAATGGACTCCAATGACACTGATGTACTTGTACTTCTGGTACATATTAAAAATATATATTTCTAGAGAATTTGGGGTAAAATGTGGAAGAGGAAATTCGGTGCGATATGTGGCCGTTCATGATATCAACCTAGAAGAAAAACTTGCAAAAAAATTACCTGCATTTCATGCTCTAACGGACTGTCATACAACCAGCCAGTTTTCAGGATTAGGAAAAATATAAATGTTGGAAAATTTATCTAAATTATTCCTATTATTTAGACGGTATTGTGTCCAGGAATTTTCAGATGACATGTTCAATAACATAAAGAAATTTATCATAAAATTATTTTCAACAAATCCAAACATTTCGTCTATTAATATTTTCAGGTCTCTTCATCGCTAATTGAAAAAACTAGCCCCTGCAAAAAATAGTTTAAAATTTGGCAGTATGAGAGCACATTAGCAAACTAAGGTGTGCTTCAGGTCTTTAGAACCAAATCCACCATGTGGATGTAAAAAAGGTAAATTATTATTAGATTAAATAGGTACATAATAAAACTTAATCAAATAATTTTTTATTAGATTGTATGGAAGCAAGCTTGTAGACGTAGAAGAAATTAAATAGGTCGCATAGGATCATGCAAAAAAGTTACTGGAAGGCAACAATGAAGTCATTATGTCTATTCCTGATGAAGATACAGACACTGAAGATGAATATATTTTGATATTATAAAGATTTTTTTTTACATTTTGAGTTATTCTATTCTGAATAAAAGCTAGTCCTTTTTTAATAGCAGTTGCATTAAGTATATGATTTTTTTTCTACTTCTTTATTACCTAGCAGCGTATAGGAAAAATAAATTTCAGTATAATCGAAAATGTCTTCATTGACTTTATTCAATTAATAATAGCTATTATTATTATTAGTATTCTAACCCGTAATGGTGTCAAAGCACTTATTGTATTGTACAATAGGCGGGAGAGAGGAAGCTATGAAGAAAAGTGAGATACGAGAGTACTCGGGAAGCGCGAGATCGGACGGTCGTGCCTAGAAGAAAATTACATTTTTACATTTAATTCTATTTTTCCATTACCTTTTGAGAAAAAAAAATGTATTCATGCACCTATTATGTATTCTAAATACTTAAGGCAAACTTTTTGCAAGAATAAAAAATTTTGATTTGAGCCTTCATTTCGGAGATAATGCGAGGTGAATACAAAAATGAGTATATTTCAATCAGATTTTGCCCAGGTTCGAAGGGAGATATTTCAATTTTTTGATTTATTTTGCCGTAAGGGCCAATGTAATCTGCATATTTCAAGTAGTGATGGGTATAACCGGATTATTTTGATAACCGAATTATCTGTATTCAAATAATATTAATAACCGAATGATTATTTGAATAATCATTCGAATCGAATAAATTCAGGTTAGCGATCGCAGCCGGTTAAGGAGGTTCAGCATCATCGGCATCGTATTCGTAACGTAACTCGTACCTGTAATTGTCTATTGTCTTATTAAGTATGGCTTAATAAATAATAATAGAATAATATTTGATTACGCAACATTATTGAATAAAATAAAATAAATAGGATTTTATGTTTTTAAATCAAAAATACTTAAACTCCAAAATATGATCCTTGGATGTGTTGATTACATGTAATGAACATAGTTATTAAAAATTTACTTTGCAAAAAAGTCTTTCTCTCTGGCGATGTATTTATAGTTACTATAATTATATTAATAATTAATAGTACATATATTGTTATATTTATATACGACTTATGTATTGCTCTATTGCTCCTACATTCCAAATTCCAATCTATAACCTAAAAACTAAACAAACATGACAAATGTTTATGCAAATATTAAGATTAGATATTCCTAATTAATATTAAATCTACATACTATATAGTAAACCATTAACAATACACCTACTAATACTAATAAAAAAAATTATAATATACAGATACAAAGTATCTAGTCTTAATCTTAACTTAATATTCGCTATTTTTCAACCCCCGAAGTTCGGCTTCCACAATTCCACATCCTACCGGTACATTTGAAATTTAAAAACTCATCTTTTATTCCAGCTAAAACATCGAAACTAGCTTCATAACATAACTAAATTAAAACCGCTTCTTGCTCGTTGATCATTCGACGGATCGACGCGACACCGAAACTTGTCGTTATACGTCGGGCTTGTTCCTTCGTAGTTCGTATTTGAATTCGTACGTATGAGGTTCAGGTTATTTTTCATTCGAATACTTGTAGGGAATGAAAACCGAATAATACAGGTTATTTTAATAACCGGATAACAGGTTATTTTTCATTCGAATAAGCTCATCACTAATTTCAAGCAATGATAAAAAATATAATTCGTACAAAAATGTAGATGAATTTTATATGAAAACATTCATAATTTAATATCCTACACGTTCATATAATAATCTCGATTTTTAGGTATACTGCCCTTTTGCCCGTTATGATTTTTTATTACCTTCGGATTTTGAATTAATATAATAAAACCTTCATTCTGTGAAAATTTCAGCTTGTAACTCCGCCCACAAAAGTCAAAATAAGTTATGAGTAGCACTCTACTAGAAGGTCGTAGATGAACATCAGAAAGATTGGGACCAACACCTATCACTATTTTTGATGGCAAGTAGATCAGCAGTTCATGGCACTACAGGACTAACACCAGCCATAGTTTTATTTGGAAGAGAACTTACGCTGTGACCTATTATTTGGAACGCCAGACAACCAGAATATGGAATCTCAAGACTACGTGGACTCCCTTAAGGAAAAGTTACTATACATCCATGAATTAGTCAGAGAAGGCACGAATAAAGCCAGTGACTGAATGAAGTCACGATATGATCTCAAAGGTAATTGCATAGGATTTCAGATGAACGATAAAGTCTGGTAATATAATCCACAAAGGAAGATCCCCCCAACCTAATGCCAGTATGTCAAGGGCCCTACACAGTCATCAAAATAATTAATGACGTAGTGTATCGTATTCAACGTAGCCCCAGAAGCAAACCGAAAATTGTCCACCTCGACAGGCTCAAAGCATATCAGGGAAATGAAGTAGCTGATCGGGACGATCAGGTTTAAGAGAGAGCCAATGTCACGGCTAGCGACCATCTGTATGTTTTGTGCTACCATATACAACTGACTTGCAGCGTCTACGTTCTTTCCGCATGAGTCATCGCCGACCGAGAAGGTTCCCGATATTGCGGCCGGGTCGAGAATAATACAGAAGCGGACGGACGCTTCCGGATTAGTCCCGAGACATATTCTACCGGATATAAATAGGCATAGAACGCCTGATGCAATTAGTTAATCATTGACTGCTGAATTGTAAAGATCTATTAGTTTTAAAGTTATAAGAGTAGTTTAGTGTGTTTAGTTGTCTACAATGATAAATAATAAAGATAGTATTATTTTAAAGTAGCAAAAGTTGTGCTTTTGTCAGAACCCACGGAAAAACCGTAACAATATAAAGATCTCACACCACAGGTAATAACAGACATACTCTATAATAATGCATGTTTTAGGAAAGAAACGAAAAGTATATAACTACCCTAAAGTAACTGACAGGAGCCGTATTAGAAAGACCAAAAGAGGTTCTTTTCCCTGTGAAATATGCGGAAAAGTGTATGCTTCAAAAGCAATAGTCAACTATCACGTCTTAACACATAGCGGTGAAAGAAATTTTCAATGGAATGACTGTGGGAAGATGTTTGCTAATAAGAGTGTATTAGGTATGTAATATAAATCTAAAATTTTATGTTTAAGTCAGGTTTATAACTGAGGGAAGATAAAGAATCCCCTGCCACAAAAAGCAGTAAAATAAAACCTTACATGCATGGTGTTTCTTGCTCTGTATATTTACAAAAAACAAAATTCATTTTCGGAAGATCATAAAGTTCATATGGGAACTTCATTTCCAATTAGGTCGGAGAAAGTACCACCTGTGACCGGTTTTAACTCTTAAAGTCTGATAAATACGGTATCATTAGAAGGACCATATATTACGAGTTGAAAGGCTGCCACCTCGAAACGCCGAAGGAAGCAGAACATTTTGTGAAACGTAGAAATTTTATGTGGCTTTTCCGACAACATCCTGAAATGTTTACACGATTCGTGGTCATATAAAAAAAAAGTTCGAGAATAGGTAAATAAAGAGGTTATGACAGAGTATATGGCTAATCTCTCAACTACTTTGGAAGGCATTCTCCACAAGATATTTTTTATTATGACGAATCTATAACCTTATAGACGACCAGGACTCTAAAAAATGTCTTGTCAAAAGAGGAAGTAAATACTCAGTGACTATTCGCAATACATCGAAATGTATTGTAATTTCTTTTATGATAGCCGGTAATGCAATAGGTGAAGTGCTTCCTCCATTTGTCGTGTATCAAGCAAATATTATCTGGATTACTTGGTGTCAAGGTGGACTTACAGGAGCTCGGTTTACCAGCACTGCCAGCGGCTGATTCGACGGGTTGGCGTTTGAGGAGTATTATCCGAGAATACTAAACTGTTGAGAAGCGACAGCCGGCGGCGGCGTCTTTGATCTTCCTTTGATCTCGATGGGCCTGTTTTCGATGACCTTGAATGACTCTCGTTTGACATTAAAGCAGCATAATCCGAGAAGACAACGATTTTGTCTTCTCGGATAATATCCTGTAGTACGGGAGCATGGGGAAGTAAATTATCTCATGAATCAGTAAATGATTCAATTCAATTAAAAGAACTTATTATTTATAGGTATGTTGGGGTTTACTTATAATAAGATATATCTATGTATAGATTTATAATATGTGTAGCCTATACATATTATAAATCTATACATAGATATATCTTATTATACTAACTTTTAAACCTCCGATTAAACTCAAAGTTACTATCATTCGATAGCTTATGAAAACCCAAGATAGGAATGTGCAAACCGTTTTCTTTGATCTCGTGCGGTTTAGATTTTAGAGCCTGTCAAAATGTCAAAATGCCCGACTTTCAACTGTCAATATTTGGTAAACAGTTGAAAATAGGTATAGGATATTATATACAAAATGTGTTTAGATTTTTCTAGAGAGTCCAAAAATGTAGTAATATACAGGGTGTTCCATTTAAAAAATATCAAAGTGACCTCTAGCACTTTTATTTGATGTTCAATTGTTTTTTGCTGAACATATACGAATGCGCGGGAGAAAATTACATAAGATGGCTATTTCAGTTTTTTCTATAAAAGTACAGGGAAAGTCAAAAAATCGCCTTGTCTAGTCCTCGTTGGATAACCCTGTACATCAAGTACCTTTTTAATTAGATAACCGCAAACATAGCTGAAGGCATTTTGAGTTGTTAGGTTTTCATTTCTGTAGCTATAGTTTGGTAGAATTATCGTATTAGTTAACTGATGTTCTTCATTGACAATATTTTCAGCCACATGTGCGGTATCAAAATTAATTAACAATTGATCAAAATCTTCTTGGCAGTTCATTTGGTCCGTATGGTAACAACTTTGCCAAAATAGCTTTCGGAAGGCGGTCTGAAACTGTATAAGGATGGGATTAACATTGTTACCGCTTTGTTGCCGGGCACTTCCAAAAAAAAAATCGATGCAATCTGTATTTATACGTCTTGTTTTTAAGTATTTAAAATTTGCTTTTGAAACTTTTTCCCACAATTTGATAAGCCCATGCATTGTTACAGCCCAACATTTTTGAAATCTTACCCTGTTGGTTATGTCTTTGCCAATTTTGTCAAAAATTTTCATTTCAGACAAAGACAATAAAGCATCTTTTAAAAATTTAATTTGATATTGAGAGCCTTCAAATACTTTCTTAAACTTATATGATGGTCGTAAGGAGTACGAATTTAACACTTCAAATAGATTATTAAAAAATATAAAGCATCTATTGTACCCAAGGCATATCCAGGAAGGGCACCCAAACTTATATAGGTGTTCATTCGTGTTGTGAATAGTTTAACTTTTCTTAACTGACGTCAGTTAGAAAAATATAATATTATTTTATTAGTTTTAAGTTAAATATTTTCATTTCAGAATAACCTAATGGTATAAAAACATGAATTTGACAACTCAGTAACATACTAAAACTCGACTGTTACTATTTATTAAATAGTTTTAAGAAATAATTTATATAAATATAAATACTTCAGTTCTGGATTTCTGGGAAACGAAAATAAACTAAATCTTTGCCCAGTAACAACCGAACACCCCCTATAGACATAATTGTTACCCGAACTCGACATGCCTAATTATTATTATTATATTCCTATCGAAAAAAACCAACAATAAAGCGAAAATACAGATCGTTAAAAAATGCACTATTAGTGACACTGCCACTTGGACTACAAAACAACTTATCTGTTGACATCAATGACATATCTCGACACTGACGGACGGTGACGGAAAAGCAGCATATTTGGCGAATGCGCATACTAGATTGAAATTATTCTGTCGCTTCTCAACAGTTTAGTATTCTCGGGTATTATGTTGCCTTTTTTGAAGAAAAAAAGAAGGAATTAAAGTATTAAGTGGAAATAACTTCTCATCACACGTATCCGACAATCTTATTCAAGCCCGTAATAAAAATAACACCGGATTTGTGTGTTTACCTCAACATAGTACTCATATTACTCAACCCCTCGATGTCGCGTTCCTTGAGCCACTAAAGTCTACCTAGAGGAAAATTTTAGGAGAATACAAAGAAAGACATCATTGGACAAACAACATTTTCCCACCTTGTTAAAAAAAAAGCTAATGGATGCAATCGAGCCGGATCAAGCGTCCAATTTACAATCTATATTTCGTAAAAGTGGCATTTATCCCGTTGCTCTTGAGGAGCTTTTAAAGGCCTTCAATATAAAAAAAATCCTATTACATAGAATTCCTTGAAGTCAGGTTTAAGGTATTTCTGGAAAAGAGATCAGCACATGTTTTGGGACCTCTGAATTCGACGCAGCGAAAAAGAAAATTGAATATTGCCACAAAGGTCAATGTGTCAATGTTGACGATGTGGAAAAAACATGCAGAAAGAAGATTCTGTTGCAGGCTCACCTGATGAAACAAAGACCAGAACGAAAAAGATGAAAATGTCTAAAAGCAGTATGATGCTATCGATGGTGAAGGAGAAAGGATTAAGTTTCTTGCGATGAATGCTTCAGCGTCAGAGAAGATGATTTCAATGATAGTTGAATTAATTAATCCAAAAACAACCATTTGAACTCAATACTCTTAAAGAAAGAAGTCGGTGAAAAAGTCATTTTCACTTTTTACTTATCAAGGTGAAACATTTCCGGGAACCATCATCGAAGTAGATGAAGCAGATGCAGTCATTCGAGGAATAACAAAAGGGAAAAAGTAGTTAAATACCTTATATGTGAAAAAATAATTCAATCTAATAGGCAACAAGACAACTGAAGCTTTATGTACCTACCTATGCTAAGATATTTTGCACAAAATTGCTCAGTCGTTCTAAGTCTATAAGGTTTTAATGGCTATGTAAAGTAATTATCCAATCCAAAGTAACTTTGCATAGTTAAGAATGAGCAAAAATAATGTCCCATTCAAAGCAAAGAGGCAAGACCAAATATATGTTTCTTTGCTCAAAGCTGTTCCAGCTTACTACAAATGCAAGGATTTAATAGATGTGCAAAATAACCTGACTGGCCTGGAAACTGCACAATTTTTGAAAAAAAAACTATTTGAAAATTACTAAAACAGAGTTGTATCCACAATACCGAAAGAGAATGTTTGCACTCGACACGAGTTTCGCTAACCATGTTAGCATCATAAGGGTATGATTAAAACTTAGTTATTTAGAAATAAAAATTAACTTATTTTGAAGAATTTGCTTACATTCCTACAAAGCGATGGACGTGTCTCTGACATTTAGCAGTTTCAAAACTATGGGTAAAAAACTACCAACACATAAAAAAGTAGGCAAAGTAACCCAGTGCTACGGTATGGCGCGTTTTCGATTATAGATGCACTACCACTGGAGTGCGTATAGTGTTGTAGTAGTCTGTAATTATGTTATGGTGAATTGTAAAGGGAATTAAGCCCTCAAAAATGTACAGGGTTATCCAACGAGGACTAGACAAGGCGATTTTTTCACTTTTCCTGTACTGTTATAAAAAAAAACTGAAATAGCCATCTTATGTAATTTTCTCCCGCGAATTCGGATATATTCAGCAAAAAACAATTGAACATCAAATAAAAGTGCTAGGGGTCACTTTGATATTTTTTTAAATGGAACTAACCCTGCATATTACTAAATTTTTGTACTCTCTAGAAAAATCTAAACACATTTTGTGTATAATATCCTATACCTATCTTTAGCTGTTTACCAAAGATTGACAGTTGAAAGTCGGGCATTTTGACACCTTGACAGGCTCTAAAATCTAAACCGCACGCGATCAAAGAAAACGGTTTGCACATTCCTATCATGGGTTTTCATAAGCTATCGAATGATAGTAACTTTGAATTTAACCGGATGTTTAAAAGTTCCGGTTAATTTTATCCGCAAGTTAAATTCGAAGATACTGTCATTCGATAGTTTATGAAAACTTAAGATAGGAATGTGCAAACCGTTTTCTTTGATCTCGTTCGGTTTAGATTTTAGAGCCTGTCAAAGTGTCAAAATGCCCGACTTTCAACTGTCAATATTTGGTAAACAGCTAAAGATAGGTATAGGATATTATACACAAAATGTGTTTAGATTTTTCTAGAGAGTCCAAAAATGTAGTAATATACAGGGTGTTCTATTTAAAAGAATATCAAAGTGACCCCTAGCACTTTTATTTGATGTTCAATTGTTTTTTGCTGAACATATCCGAATTCGCAGGAGAAAATTACATAAGATGGCTATTTCAGTTTTTTTAAATAAAAGTACAGGGAAAGTCAAAAAATCGCCTTGTCTAGTCCTCGTTGGATAACCCTCTACAGGGTGATCCCTTATAATGTCGCCCCCCCCTTTAACTTTTTTATTTTAAGTGTCACGAAAAAATTAAACGTATAGTTATGTAGGTACTGAAAAATACTTTTTTTCTGCGTGTAAAAAATATTGGAAAAATGATCAGTATACAGAGAAAAACATAAAGTTAATTTTTTTTCAATGGATCACCCTATATATGAATTTATTTTTCGATTCCTCGTAAAATTTTAAGCATACACGGTGTCCCATATAAGAATGCACACTATAGGGATCTCGTAAACCAGAAGAGGTACAAAGATGATTAAATTAGAGAAAAGTTGCGCCTTGCTGAACTCTACAACGTCGTGTTTCGAAATCGCAAAAAATCCGATTACTTCCTAAGATATTTAGGAAAAACCGAATTTTCCCGATTTCGTTTTTATTTTTTTCTGACTTTATTTGTACAGATATGACATTACAAATTTCACATTGCCATTGCTACTTTTCTTGCTCTTCAAGTTGATGTTATTAGATTTTCAATCTGACGTTTCGTTTCTTAGCAACCATCATCAACTTTGTTTTTTTAAATGGTCGAAAAAATTTGTTTTATTCCTAGAACACTCTAATTTTAATCCTAAATCCAACGATATATCGCCCTTAACATTTATCCGACGTTTCGGATGAAAAAAACCATCATCAATGTTATTTGATGATGATTACGAAGGAACGAAACGTCCAATCAAAAAAATAATTACGTCATCATGTAGAGGGGGAAAAATGGCATAGGAATATGAATTTTATTTTGATCTGTCTTCTTTTGTGAAATCAGAAAAAAATTAATTGCCAAAATATTTACAATTTCAAGAATTCGTAGATTTTTTCTGTTTCTACTGTAAGAGATAGATTAAAATAAATTTTTCATTTTTATTGTCTTTTTCTCCTCTACAGCATGACGTCATTCAATTCTTGATTCTACGTTTTGGCTTTTCTCGACCATTATCAACTTTTTTTAAAATAATCCCAAAATTTTAAGCTTTAACTATTATTAGGACAAGTAAGCAAAATGTTATCATCAAATAATTAATTGCGAGTTATTCCAGTTACAGCGCGCGCCAGCATCTTGAAATAGTAGGCTTTGAACCGCATTTGTTTAAATAAATCATGTCGATCTATCAGTATTGCCGATAAATCGAAATTTTTACGTAAAGAAGTAGATTTAGTTCGGAAATGACCGATTAAATTTAAACTTTTTCTTGTCTTGTTTTTTAATGATAGGACATTTTTCAAATGAAGAAAAATTGGACATGTTATGTTGTTATATTGAAAGCCATAAAAATTGTTTCGACGCTGAAAGGCAATATTTGCTCAAATATTCAGAGCGACGCCAACCTAATAGATCAATTTTCAAAAGACTTCTCACAAACCTAAGGGAATATGGCGCATTTCAAAAACCAGTGTCGTATAGAGTAAAGACGAACGATCCAGAACAAACAGTAACCGTTTTATTGGCTGTACAAGAAGCAGATACTGTGGGCTTAAGGTCAATCGAAAAAGAGCACAAGGTTCCTAAGTCCAATGCTCAAAGGATACTTCACAAGGAAGGTTATCGTCCATTTAGATTCCGGATTTGTCATAGTTTAGTACCTGGTGATCAACAGCGCAGAATGATTTTTTGCTAGTGGCTGACAAGAATGTGTGATGAAGATCGTGAATTTCCAAGAACTATTCTTTGGTCAGACGAAAGTTATTTTTAGTAACAATGGAATTTTTAATCGACATAATCGACATTATTGGGCAAAGCATAATGAACATCGTGTACGACCATTGAGGCACCAGCAACGTTTTGGCTTTAATGTGTGGTGTGGTATTTTAGGAACAAGGATTATCGGACCAATAATTTATGAAGGTACCCTAAATGCAGAAAGATATTTCCAGTTCTTGAGTAAAAATATTGAAGATATTCTTGATAACATTCCTCTGGCAGAAAACAATATTATTTGGTTTCAGCAAGATGGGGCACCTCCCCATAATTCTCGGAACAACGTTGAATATCTAACAGAACATTTTCAGAACAAAGTAATCGCCACTAATGGCCCAATAATATGGCCTGCGCGATCTCCTGACATCACTCCGTTGGATTTTTTCTTGTGGGGCTATCTCGACGATGAAGTCTACTGGAAAACGTACGAAAATGTAGAACAACTTAGAGCCGAGGTTCAAGCCGCTATTGCAAGGATAACGCCAATGATGCTAGAAAACGTATAATGAATGAAATTGTTTACCGTTGCTACGTTTGTTTAGAGAATGAGGGAGGACTCTTTGAACATATGATTAAATAAGATAGTTTCAATGAACTGTTTTGCAGCGTAAAAATTAAATATATATTTTTTTTGATAATAACATTTTGCTTACTTGCACGTATGTGATACGTCGTTGAATTCAGAATAAAAAGGCCAATTTAACTGTCCTGAAATAAAATTTTGGAATTATTTAAAAAAAAGGTGATGGTCGAGAAAAGCCAAAACGTAGAATCAAGAATTGAATGACGTCATGCTGTAGAGGAGAAAAAGACAATAAAAATGTAAAATTTATTTTAATCTATCTCTTACAGTAGGAACAGAAAAAAATCTACGAATTCTTGAAATTGTAAACATAAATTTTAGCAAATAATTTTTTTCTGATTTCATAAAAGAAGGCAGATCAAAATAAAATTCACATTCCTATGCCATTTTTTCCCCTCTACATGATGACGTAATTATGTTTTTGATTGGACGTTTCGTTCCTTGGTAATCATCATCAAATAACATTGATGATGGTTTTTTTTCATCCGAAACGTCGGATAAATGTTAAGAACGATATGTCGTTGGATTTAGGATTAAAATTAGAGCTTTTTAGGAATAAAACAAATTATTTCGACCATTTAAAAAAACAAAGTTGATGATGGTTGCTAAGAAACGAAACGTCAGATTGAAAATCTAATAACATCAACTTGAAGAGCAAGAAAAGTAGCAATGGCGATATGAAATTTGTATTGTCATATCTGTAACAATAAAGTCAGAAAAAAATAAAAACCAAATCGGGAAAATTCGGTTTTTCCCAAATATCTTCGGAAGTAATCGGATTCTTTGAGATTTCGAAACACGACGTTGTAGAGTTCAGCAAGGCGCAACTTTTCTCTAATTTAATCATCTTTGTACCTCTTCTGGTTTACGAGATCCCTGTAGTGTGCATTCTTATATGGGACACCGTGTATATAGTTAGTAGTTTTAGAGCTATAAACAGTAAAGTTGAAAATCGGTACTTTGGCTTCTTTTCACCTTGGTAGCAAGAAGATCATTTGAGATGGAGTTAAATGAGTTTCACATTCCTATCTTAACTTTTCAAGAGCTATCTGACGGTACTAACTGGCAGGCGGTACCATGGGTACCAAATTTGGTACCTCTGTAGGTACCATCAAATTGCTCTTGGAAAGTTAAGATAGGAATGTGAAATTCATTTAACTCCATTTTGAATGGCCTTCTTTCTACCAAGATGAAAAGTAGCCAAAGTATCGATTTTCAACCGTTTATAGCTGTGAAACTACTAACTCTAGAGGTCTAACATCATACATAAAATATGCTTAGAATTTTACGAGGAATCGAAAAACAAATTCATATATAGGGTGATCCATTGAAAAAAATTAACTTTTTGTGTTCCCCTGTATACTGATCATTTTTCCAATATTTTTTATACGCAGAAAAAAGTATTTTTCAGTACCTACATAACCATACTTTTAATTTTTTTGGGACACTTAAAATAAAAAAGTTAAAGAGGGTCGACATTATAGGGGATCGCCCTGTACCTATGTGCATAAGTAATATATAATATTTAAATTTTTTATTAGCTGATCATAGAAGAATTCATCGGCTATCATATAAGTGTAAATATTGTGAGAAATCATTTGCATACGCTGCTTCGCTGGAAACGCATATAAATTCACACACAGGAGATAAACCGCATGCATGCAACATTTGTGAAAAAAGGTACATAGTATTTAATTTTATTTTTATTTCAAATAAACTCAAATAATCTATTGGGGCTAATATAGAAAACAAATTCAATAGTAACTTATTAGCTAAATACCAAAATGAAAATGTTAGAAAAAGAAAGGGCAAATAAACATCACATCCAATGCAAAAGGCTCTGTAAGTATAAGGGTTATTATTTAATTTTGAATTTCAGCAACTGATAATCTATATTGTCAAAAATTTATCATTTTAACCTGGAACAGCTTGGTGAAGCATTTTTTTATATCAGGTAATCTGGGTATATTATGAAGTGGTTATATCATGACACATGGTTTCCAAAATATAAAGTGACAAAATTTTGTAAGATATAAGGAAATATCTTTAATCTCTCACCACTTTCACTGCTCTTCATTACTGACCAGAAATACGCCTATCCTAAGACCATCCGAGATACACACTCGAATTATATAGCACAAATATACTTTTGCTAAGCTTTTAGAGACTTGTTCTAAATGTGTATCCCAGCGAAGTTTACAATCCAGATAGCCTCCCAAGCCACCAAGTCCCTCTCAGATTGAGAGATATTATCAACAACATACATATTATCTCGAGCCTCTGGCTTTCTCCCGATCTTTCCTACTTGTAATAGGAGTGTTATCCTCAAAAAAGGGTATAACCGAATGCATACTATAAATCATGAATTTAAAATAATGGTCTAGGCACTGAACTTACTTGTTATATTTCCCTTTGTAGGCTAGGCTCTATATGGTCTAGGTTAGTTTAAATAAATACAAATCTAGGCGTAAAAGGTACAAATGTATAAAATATATTAACGTATGGAACATAAGTTTTGAGAAAAAAAGTTGCATGCTTAATCAGCAAAATAACGAAATTTTATTTAAACTTAAATATTAATGGTTAATTTTACATCTTTTGACAATATGAAAACTAATCTACAAAACTGATAGCGGACCACGCATGGTCCGAGAATAACAACCGCAGAGAAGCGACAAAAGCCGTCGGCACCTTTGAAGTTGGAGAGTCAAGTTCAATTTGTCATATGTGACAGATGACCGGTTTAATACACTGAGAGAAATGTAATGAAGGGAAAAGAAATGCTATACACCGATAAAACTAGTAATTAATCATGTTTATTATTTACTTTATTAAAAATGTATTATGAATAGTACTTATCTTTTAGGATTTAACGGTTTAACTCAGAGTTTACTGATTTGTCGCGTTCTAACTTTTTTGCAGTGAATACTTTTTTTGGTTTCAGAGAGTGATTTTTCAAGGTCTCCTCACGACATGGTTTATGTTTTCGTCTCGCGTTACGAAATTTTCGTATCGTTGATTGGACGACTAACCCAAACTAACCAAATCTATTAAAATTGTTTATAGCGTATAGGAACAGGAGTAAAATAAGTTGAGACAAAGTGAAACTAACCCAAAGTTGATTCGACGACTAGCCCAAACCAACCAAATGTATTAAAATTGATTATAACGTATCGGAACCGCTTCAAATAACAATAAACACAGTTCACAATAGTATATTACATAACGAGAATGAAGTAGCTTATTGCAAACAGATTCCTGCACGAGCGAGCGCAGCGAGCGTGGGCTGTAATCGAACGAGTTTGTAATAAACAAATTTCCATTCAAGTAGTGTGCTATACTTTTTCTAAGACTATTTTTAAAATGCCAGTAATACTAATAATTATTACCGATTTGAACATCAACTCTTAAATAATGTTGCTGTCACCGAACAATACAAACAATAAAAATTGCGAAAAAATCAAAGCACAGGTAACGCGATGCCGAGAAGTCTCGCGATTTGAGCGGTTTAAAACCTAATTTGATTGGCATACTATGCATTATAACGTACGACTCTGCGTTAGTATTCTTTACGCATACTTGTGTGTAAAAATTATTTACTTATTAAGTAAACTGTACGTAAGAAAGTGTTTACTATAACAGTAGAAAAAAATATTTTACAAAAAAATTATGTGCCTCACCTTTATAAGCACACAACTGAGGTGCAACTTCTGAAAGAGATATTGGGAATTGAGTTTTTATCTTCTTTTAGGTTTTTTTTCTCAACTTTTGCCCCCGGTTTCGACCCTTTTTTTATTATTTTTTTTTTGTTTTTTTTCAACTTTTTTTCGCCGAAAACCGCGTTTTTTTTTCTTATGTTTTTTTATTCGTTTTATAATACTTTTATTAACTCTCCGAACAGTTTTTTTCCTTTTTTTAATTTTTTTTCTCTCATTTAGTTTTATAATACTTTTATTAACTTTCCGAACATTTTTTTACGTTTTTTTCAGTTTTTTTCCATTTTCAAAAAAAATTCCATATAGAATTTTTTTTCTTCCCGTTTTTGCCATCTCCCTCGTTTTCATCCAGGATCCTCATTTTACCCCGGCTACATGTCCTGAAAATTTCAGCCCTCTAGCTATACTGGAACATGCTTAATTAAAGGGGCGTTTCACTTTGAAAAGCGTTTCACTTTGATAAGCGTTTAATTTTTTCTGACTTTACCCTCGCTAAAGAAGTCACTTCAATAATAATGAACACAAAAACAAACCAAAGAAAATATGGCGTTCACCCAAAAATTTTGTCGTCCACGACTGTACTAAACAAATCTCGGACTAAACAAACTGACGAGCACGTGGAGATCACAGTTGGCCGGTTTACTTCCCACTCCAAATTTTTGGGAGGGATTTATGTTGTCGCTTCTCTGCGGATGTTATTCTCGGCCATGGTCCTCAATGGCACGCAGTTTGGTTAAGACTTGTATCATCTACCTTTGGATGATGTTCGTTCGGATCCACTTCCCGAATTTTTTAAAAAATTCGAGACCGCAATTGCTGTTCATTTTAGGCCTCCCAACCGTTTTCATAAACCTTTCGACATAATAATGGCCAAAATTCTTCTATTGGCCGAGCTTGAGGGATATTTATGAGGTTAACTTCTCTCGGTACATAATTGACGTTATTCTGCTCCAACCATTCCCGAGTCTCTCTGGCATAATGCGAGACCAGGCCAAAATATTATATCGTCGTTCTGATGATGGATATTAATAAAATTAAGCAACTTCGGTAAACATCTTTGGGTATAAAGGCCAGCATCCACAGCTTCTCCCCGAACTCTGCCAACATAGGGTGTTGAAATCCCAGCCTCAGAAATCGCGCACCAGACTGAAACTTTTTCAGCAAATTTCGCTTTTGCTTTGAATAATTTTACTTCATTTGGGCGGTTATTAATATCAGAGGTTACCTTTCATTTCAGAATGTGACAGTGTACAATACTTCTCATCATCCGTTACAATCACACGGTTCCTCACAAAATGCCTTCGCCTCAGAGCTCTGCAATATCTAGGTATTTTTTCGAGCTGTGCCTGAGTGTATTTGGGACACTTTCTTTTTCGATAATGTACACCATTTCTCGACAAAGTTCTCTGGATGATCTTGTATGAGACCCCAAAACAGCGACCCAGCCTTTCGACTAGATTCCAATTCTGTCTAAGCCTATTAATCCTGTTTTTTGCCAAAACATGAGGTCGTCCAGTTTTCGGCAAATTAGTGCAAGGTATACCTTCTTCGCATTCTCTTATGATCCTGTAAATCGTTGCCTGGCTAACATTTTGATCTCTGAACAAGTTCACAATTTCACTTTTGGGCCACCGCCCAACTAAGCGATGGATACTCATGTAAATTTCAAGTTTGTACGATATTTTGAAATTAATTGTTAATTAAATTTGACGTTTATCAATAACAACAAAACATGATTTGTTTACCGGTTTCATGGCAACTCAATCAGACATCAAAATCGAGTAGAAATTTCAAGGCACACTTTTTTTCAAAACTTGTCCCTTACGTTACCTTACGTATTTGAAAATTTGACCTAAATATTGAAACGTTTTGATATTATGTTTAAATATAAGATTTCTAAAAAATCTTGCGTTGATGTTGCAAGTTTTAGAGCAATGTAGCAGGAACACACAGTAGGGGAGTCAATTGTAAGTCGCCTACGCATAACCTCTCGCGTCATTGATTTGGTTTTATTGATATATTTGCAAAGATTTATCAATCAGTTGATAATATCGTTGTCTTGATTTTGTAAAAATGCATTTACAAGAAAACTAAAATTTTAGTTGTGCTCCTCGAACTCTTTTAATAGATAGATAGTTAGATATAGGAGGGTTTTGGTCGACAGCGCATAAGAGTAATAGAGCAAAATGTCTCTACATTATGATAGTCAAATATATAGTGAGAAAATAAATGCTAAATTCTAGTATTTAATTGTTATATCTTACATTTGACCTACGCTGTATAACTTGTAAGATAGGAATGAAACTGCTGCTTATATATTTTTAGATATTCCAATAGAAGTCATCTAAAAGAGCATATACGTAGCCATACTGGAGAACGGCCATATTCTTGCATAATTTGCTGGAAAAGATTTGCTGCTAAAGGAAATCTTAATGGTCATATGAAAACTCATAAAAAAACAGAATGAAACTTGTTAATAAAAACTATGCTGCTTTATTTTTAGCTGCTAATCTGTTATTATGTTTCCGAATATACGGATATTATTTCTATTTCAATAGATGTTTGTTAAAACATGTCTTTGGTTTTTTTTTTCTTATTATTGTACTGTGGCTTTAATATATATTCTCTGATTAGAATTGGATCGGTAAAGAAAAATGTTGAATGCTTATTTTGATCTAGAAGTTAGAACACACTAACAGAGATATTGTGTTGTATGAGAATGGCATTTCAAAATACGTTCTTCAGTTTTTTCAAATGTATTTTAGCAAGTTCTACGGAATCTAATTAAAATCCAGCGTCTTTGCAAAATGCGTCATATCAAAATGGTCCTCTTCAGTCAATTAGTGAATATTTTTTGCCTTGGTTTTGGCCATTTGATTTAGACCATAATACGTCATTAATACTAAATCTTTTGTGAACGCAGAATTGTAGGTGTATTATACTGGGTGTGATCAAAGACAGAGCATTCGTAAATTAATAAATGTGTACATGCCATATTAACGTGAAGAGGGGATAAAGTAATGAAAGGAAATGATGAAGATGGCAGCCGAAGCGCGTCAAACATTTCATTCATGTACGGCCACTACGACGCGCCTGTGTCATGTTTCTCCCGGGTGCGCACCATATGCCTAACATTTTAGGGGACATTCTGTTTAAAGTCAGGTAACATTGAAATAAGCCTGCTATCAAGCAGAAAATAATAAGTCATTAAAATAATGAAAATGACTAGACGTAAAAGAATAATAATTTACTAATATTGAACATAACTAAAAAAAATAATTTTAAGTTACAATAATTAAGGAAAAACCAATTCACGTGTAATGGATAATTGATTAGAGAATTGATTACAGGGTGTCGCTAGGGATCGGCAAGACAAGAAATCTTGTCTTGGCAAGTAATTTCTTGTCTTGTCTTGAAATATTTTCAAGAAATAAAAAAAGTCTTGTCTTGACCATTTCTTGAGAGTTGGTGTCTTGTCTTGACTCAAGAAATCTTGAAATTTCTTGACATCTTGACAAAAGGGGAACCCCCGTTTAAATGTAGCGGTAAGATTTGCTGCTGTGATGTTTATGCTTTATGCGTAGAGCCGAGGTTCAGGCGGCCAGGGCCAGGGTAGTATTATTTTACAGTTCGTTGCTTCATACGTTGTTTACGTAGCGAAATTTACGCCACTGAAGTAGACTCGCTTTGCAAAGTTCGTTTTGATTCTAATATCTTAGGCCATAACATCCAAAAATGATAAAAAGTCGTCTGAAAATAAAAAGTCATTAAGCATTAAAAAATGATCCAATTTAATTTGGCCCGCAAGCATTTACCAAAATTAAAATATTAATTTTAATTTTGTTTGTATATGCCTGTTTTTTTATTGGTCAATATTCCGAAACCTTTCCAATCTTTTTTACATCTTCATTTCGTTCGGTGGATTTTTGCAACGACCTGAAACATTTGTTTAAAAAAATACCCCCTTTTCTGTGCGCCATTGAAGTAGACCCGCTTTGCAAAGTACTTTTTGATCCCAATACCAGCCATAACATCCAAAAATTATAAAAAAATCCTTTGAAAATAAAAACTACACACAGCGTCAAAAGTCTTGGCCCCCAACTACTTTTCTCATAAAACAGGATACAAGCACGTCTGCCTGAAAACATTAATATCTACTTTAATAAATAGTCAAACAAAGTGATTCAAAAAAGAAAACGCTAATATAAGATGAAGCTACAAATGTATTACAAAGTGCATCTACTGCCTTAACCAGTAGACTATATGCAGAGTGTTGAGAATTTTTTGAGAGTTTTTAGATAAACATAAATTTTTGACTCTCCCCGTATGAAACAGAAACTAAAGTTTGACTAAGGTCTTAGGGTGGATAACTTTGCCAATGAATTGTCTATAATGTAATAACAAAAATTTAAGTCAAAATTGACGATTTTACATACCGAGTGAATTCAAAATTTAGGATTTCTCTGAAAATTCTTAACACTGTACCTACATAGTCCACTGGTTACAGCAGTACATTAATTTTGTAATCATTTTGAAGTTTTCTTTTTGGCATTTTATTTTTTGAATCACTTTGTTTGCTTATTTAATCAACTACATATGCGTGTTTTCAGGCGAACATGTTTGCATTGCCTCTTATGAGAAAAGTAGTTGGGGGTCCAAGACTTTTGAAGTGGTGTGTATTAAGCATAAGAAAGGTTCCAATTTAACTTGGCGAATAGTGTATATGTCAACTTTGGACATCCGGCAAAGTGCATAATATATTTTTTTTATTCATCTGTTAAAAATGGTGCAGTGCTTTGTTTTTTTTTTCAATAAACTAGCAAACAAATTAGTTTTTTTAATAATTCTAGGTTTTCTAGAAATTTCAAGATTTTCTTGATTTCTTTCTAAGAAATCTTGATCTTGAGAAGTAATTTCTTGTCTTGTCGTGAAAAACAAGGATCATTTCTTATCTTGATCTTGTCTTGAAATCAAGACAAGATCAAGAAATTTTCAAGAAAATTATGACCCCTAGGTGTCGCGAGTCGCCTTGCCGGTCTCCTTGGGAATAATACTAATTATACAAAGAAATAAAGGAAAAACAAATTTCGTTCTTTACGAAATAAAATTAATTTGGCGTTCATACTTCGTATTCTGTTTTGAAGCAATGTCTGGGTTCCTTGGGTTACCTCATGATGAATTCTTATCCTGAAGTATTGTCTCAAGACGAGTTTTATTAATTCAAGGCAGTGGCCATCGCTGCGCAATTTTTAAAAAAAGTGATCGCCAGAATAGTCATATGCCACCTAGCAAATTTTTTATGGTATTTATATAGGTCCAGTTGACAATAGCGTTATCAAAAATAACAATTTTTCTAAAAAAAAAATGACAAAAATTAGGTATTCTATAGTTTTCTAATGGGAAAAATGAGCACGTTCGATTGTTTGCTAGGCGTCGAGAAATAATTCCAGATTGGGAATATTAATATTATGAAAGAAAATCAACTTTAAATAGGTTCCTCTTATTATATTACATAATTCTGTCAAGTAATTTTAATAGCATTATTGTTAAGGATCACCTATTTTTCTGCTGCATGGCATATTATATCATAACTAAATTTGAAGCGTTAATTAATTTTCCATAACGTTTTGCAACTAATAATTTTGACAAAGAAACATGAGATTTTATGAACTGACGACACTTTAAACATGTAAATAGCAAGTAAGTAATAGTTAAAATAGGTACTTACTTTTCTAAAATAATGTTCGCAGAGTACCTACGACTGTGAGTGCGTGAATTGTAATATTTGGGTTCAAATAGTCTATTTTTCGACACACTAAGCACTGCCTAACCATTCTTCAATGTAGAATTGAAAGAGCATCGTCCAACGTCCAAATAACACTTAACTAAATCCACAAACACCGATACGGCAAAAACGCGATAGCCAAACAGCTGACAAGAATGAATCGATATCTTGTTTTGATGAACATGGCGGCCAGTTCTTTCTAGACGAGTGCCGGCTACGCGACTTTGTCGGCGTGCGCGGCAAGAGAGAGTACCACTGATTTCGTAAACAATGTAAGTGATGAAATAGTGACATAGGGCCCAGTTTACATAAAGTTTCTAGCGGAAAATAGGTATAACACTTCGTATTTTTTTTTGTGTTTCGATTTTAATTCAAGTTTTGTATTATAAATGTTTATATGCTAGTATTATAATCTACACGGTATACTTTAAAGCGAAAAATTTATATTTTGATAAATATGCTGTATTTTCTAATAAATGTATTTTTTCGATCAAGTTATTAAAAACAAGCTGCCAATTTTCCATGATACAGACATACTCTTAGGTGTCGTCGGCAACAGCTCCGCAGTAGCGGTAAGTAATATGCGTACTATTTTATAAGAGGGGAAAGAAGAAAGGGACCAATGTTGGCGTCTTCTATTTAGTAAACAAATCTCTATTTTTTTATATGTCTTTGGGTGTTATCCTGTATATTGACACCCAACCTACAGCCTTTAACTTGACAGGTAGAGAAAGGTCTAAATACAAAAGTTTTGGGGGTTCAGTTGCATTTTAAGAATCCATGGCCAGAAAAAGCAATTGAGTGTCGGAAAAGGTTCCATAAAGGAGCACAATTATGTGATTCCACAAATATTAATTTACCTTGATTTGTTCAGCGGTTTTTAGAATATTGAGTTTAAAAACTTATTGTAAAAAAAAACAGGTACACATATTGACCTTAGATTTATGAACTAGCAACTTTCAACGTTTGTGTTAATGTCAAGTAAACTTTTATGTCATTAAAAAATATATCAAAATGTCATACGCAGATGAAGAAAAGTGCGATATGCTCCAGATATTCTATAAAAATAATAAAAATGCATGTCCAGCGAGAACTTTTCTCCATCTGTGTATGGCATTTTGATATATTTTTAATGACAAAAATTTTACTTTGGATTAACATAAACATTGAAAGTTGCTGGTTCACAAATATAAGCCCAATACCAGAGTATAACAAACCAACGAGTAGCGACATAAAGCGTCGGCACCTTTGATGTTCAAGGGACCTATTCCGGCAGAGCCGATGACAGAAAGACATCCGATTTGTAAACTGCTCAAACCATGAAGCGGCTCGATAGGAAGCGACTTTGCGACTACACTATAAGAAACTTGAAGTGGAAAATTGCTCAAGTTTCATATTTGAATCCGACTCAGTAGAAATTAAAGCTTTTCTATAATTAGTGGTTTTTCCTACTTCCTGTCACCTTTGTCGATAATAATTTCTGAAAGCTTTCATCATAAAAACATATGTTACTTATATTTCTTCTAGGAGTTATTGTTAAAGGAATCTCAATAGTTTCTTGGGATTTTATTTAAATAATTAGTTTCCTTCAATGGCGCGTTGAGAGAAAAATGAACTCCTGTATTTCATGATTTCATGTTAAGTTGATGTCAATTTTTAACCTAAATAAAGCACTTTAAGCTTACACCCGCCTGGTTTGGAGGTTATTGAAGAGGTGTAGTGTAACAGAGGTTTTTGAGAGGTAGTAGAAAAAGATATATTGTACGACGTTTTCAGCGGTTCTCAAATAGACATTTCTTATTATGCTAGTTTCAGCAACTTCTTGTTATTATGAATAGTACTCCATTTCTTTAAATTACGATAAGTTATATTTACAAACGTATTGGGTACATTTTTTGAACCTTTGAAACAAGTAGGAAAATTAAAACTTGCAACAGCACAAACAAAAAGTTTTTATTAATCCTTTAACTGTTATCGGTAGGCTGAGGAGTTGTAAGCCAGGAGTACTTACTTACCCGAGTTGTCTTAAGGGATTCTAACCCTCACACCCACTCTTATGAATTAAGATAAAGGTGTTCCTAGGTGGTCCTAGATTATCTAGGACTCGATACTGACCACGTAATGCCAATGCTTTTAATTATTTATAGTTAAAGGTCGCTGTGCTTTACATTTATTATTATATAAATATACTTACTTATACTAAATACTAAGACATAACGAATATAATTATGCTTATAATAAATTAGTGGTTGCTAACATATAAACAATACTAGCTTTAGACATAAACATTACGGTAACAATTTACCGTTAGATAACCCTATTAATAAACCATACAAGAATAAATATGAGAACAATGGGTCTTATGAATAAAAATGAGCATTTAGTTTATACTCAAAAATTTGGAGCAAATACTCCACGTGGTATGAATAAAAACCAGAAGCAGATACTTCGCTTGAGTAGGTACTCTTATGTATAATTTGTTGTGAGTATATTCTCATTTTTGATATGAATAATATTGTGTTTATGCTCTTTAGGATGAGAATCTACTCCATAATTTTGGAGTCTGATAGTCACCAGACTTCAGTTTGACCGTGGCAGAGCTATGGCTGAGTTCGTGCTTAATTTGCGTTCAAAAAAATATTATAAACCTAGAAGAAGTACGTGTGATCGTGACTTTAAAGCATTGTATCGATTTAGTAAAGAAAATGTAGAGTGGCTATCAAATAACTTTTTGGGTGTAGAATCTGAAGAAACAAGAGGTGGTGCTATATGTAACACTGATAAAATGAAAATATTTTTGAGATATGTAGGTGATCCGGGGTTTCAAACAGGAGTAGGAGAAGATATTGGTGTTCACCAAACTTCTGTTCCTAAAGTTGTGACGCAAGTTGCTGACCAGATGATAGAAAAATGCGGACGGTGGATAAAGTTCCCTCGCACTCCGGCGGATGTAATAGAAGCCAAAGAAAGATGGCAAACAAAGTACACTTTTCCATGTGCCGTGGGTGTGATCGATTGCACCCACATAAAAATAAAAAAAAACACCTCTTCATGGTGATGAATATATTAATCGCAAGGGATATCATAGCATCAATGTTCAAGCCACTTGCAATGCAGATGAGTGGTTTACAAGCGTAGATGCATCATGGCCAGGATCTGTTCATGATTCACGGATATGGAGCAACTCACAAATTTGTAACATTGCAAGGAATGAGTTTCAGAGGTCGCATGCATTACTTTTAGGGGATGAAGGATATGGCATAGCACCGTGGCTAATGGTGCCCTTTAGGAATCCTAATACTCCGACAGAGCATGCTTATAACAACTTATTTACAAAGGAGCGTGTAATAATTGAAAGATGTTTTGGGCAACTAAAACAACGATTTCCGATGCTTCAATATAAAGTTCGGGTGTCGACAGGAAAAGTTCCAAAACTTGTTATATGCTGTTTTATGTTACACAATATCGCAAAATATTTAAATGATGAGCTCGATCCAATGGAGCTTCCAGTACAAGATATTCCGGTTCCGTACCCGTTACAAGATGAAGTTGACAATAATATTAGACAAAGCGGGCAACGGAGGCGATCTGCATTAGCAGAAATCATTCTTACTCTACCTTGAGGTAAGTAAAAGTCGGAATACAAAACAACGCATTTATGATTTTTATTGCTAACATTTTCTATCACTACTTACATATTTTATTTTGCAACTGTTTAAAAAATTATTTAAATATTATAAATGAATGTATGTTTTTCCGTTTTCACCGTCAACGATAGTACTATTATTGTTTGAAGTAGATTGTTCACTGACATCTGGATTTAGCTCTCTCTTCAGTTTTTCCTCCTTCATTTCCAAAACTCTCAGTTGTTTCGGCAAAACTAGCCTTTGTAGGTCGGTATTTGAAAGTTGTTTAGTATCGTTTGTTTCATATTTTTCAAGAGGACTAATTTTATTATGTTTCTTTTTTTTAGGTGGATGAACTTCACTAACAGCATCATCATTTGTGGTACACATTTCAGAAACAGAAGTTGAGTGTCTGCGGATTGTATCTTCATGACTACTGCCTTGTGTTGTGTATGTTTGTTGTACGCCGACAGATAATGCTCCTAAAATGAAAGTGTAAATTGAAGTAATAAAAAATAAAATATCAAGAATATGCTAGTAATTAAAATAGGTAACCTCGGCTTTAACAGAAATATATTTTTTGGTTCTAGATAACTTTGTAGATGAAATATAGTTTGGCTGCCTTATTTCTATCATTACTTATAAATATTACATTACCTGGAATCTTTGTAAGAACTGGATTTGTGTCGCCTTCCATGATTTCCAACAAAATCTTTTCCCAATCCTGCAGAACGATTTTCTTATTTCCAGTTCTATTAATATCAGTCTTTTTCTTGAGTCTGGATTTCATGTTGTTAATTTTCTTGTACATTTGACTTGTCGTTATTTGTGAACCGAAATTAAGCTCCCATTGTTTTTTCATCGTTTCGAGTGCTTTCGATTTTGATAGTCGGACAGCTGGTGTTTGTGACTTAGACAAAAGTACGGGAAAATCACGTACCATATGCACAAATCCCATTTGGCATTCGCAAGTTTTATTACTTTCTTCTTCACTGCTTTCACTCATTGTACCAACAAATGTACGCTGATTGATTGCTTCGATAATGCACTATTAGAAATGCAGAAATATGCCGAACGCCTGCTATCGAACAGGCTCTGACAAGTTTGGAAATTAAACAGCGAGTAGATACTCTATGTACTAGAAGCAGAAACTCATCAAATCGAAACATTTTTATTCATATGAAGTGGAGTACAAACTCATACTTTATGCTCATGCTCATGAGAACATACTCGGAGTTTATACTCTGGTATTATTCATACCACCCATTATTACTCAAATTTATGAGCACAAATTAACAATAGCATATCTAGATCAAATAACTTTAAAAATATTGCTTTAACACTTTTGCTTAAAGAGAACACACACAGCTCTAAACGCTACTATTTACATACATACCTACATAAGTTTTCATAAATAATAAGAGTAAATTATTATGAAATGAAAAATGCAATAATTTTTATCAACTACACATGTGATAGGATTTTCAATTTCCGAATGACTTTTTTATCAGAACTATTACATTTGAGATGTCTATTATTAAATATTAAAGTATAAAATATTTTTAATCTTATAAATAGGTTTAATACAAACATCTTGGGAAAATTTGAACAGGGATGGATAAATTGTACTTTTTCAAATATATTCACGAGATAATTAGAATTTTTTTTTCGCCTGTACATATGTTCTCAAACTGTGAGTTGAAAATACTTTCAAGGCTGTATATAAAATGTACCCAAGTTTCTGGTGGTGATGATAAACCACCAAAAGTACCTTTGGTTGCATCAAAAGATTTAAAATGAAACAGAAGTTTGTCTACATCAATACTAGTACATTCTCTGCTAAAAGAATAGCAAATGTCACATGAATGTTCGTCCAGACACCTTTTCATCAAATATCCACAGACATAATAGAAAGTATTCTGTGTTGAAACGGTTTCTTTACGGTAATTGCAATCAGGCAAGGAAATTGCTGCCTCCTTATTAATAATTTCTATCATGTCTATGGATTAACTAATGAGAACATCATCTAAATTCTCCCTACAATTCATGTGATTTGAGTGGAAATAAATCTGCACAAATAACTTTTCTGAAGGCACTTTGAAACTGTATTGTGTGGGATTTATGCAATTGTCTCCCTCTTGCCTTACACTTCCAAAGAAATTTTCTAAACAATCAGTCTTCTAGTTTTAAGATATTTATACCTACAGTTTAAAAGTTTTTGCCATAAATTGAGAAGAACTCTTATTGTAATAGACCAACATTTAATAATCTTGACCATTTTTGTTTAATACCTTTAAATTTGAAAAAAAATCCAAAGCTTCGTTTAAAAATTCTAACTATGAATCAGATCCGTCAAATACATTCTTAAATTTATAAGGATTATTTAATGATAGGGAGTTCAAGATATCAAACAGACTATTAAATTTTTCTACAATTTAAATTGTTGCAAAAGTTTCATTTGGAAGTGCACCGAAACTCATGTATGTATTCATACCACTGGCAATTGAGTCAAGTCGCTCAAAAGTTGAGCGGCATAACTTACTCTCTTTTTCTCTAAAGTTGTGGGATTAAGGTGAGAATTAGTGAGTTTGGGTGCACACCTGTAAAACTGCTTTTTATCGGAATTATAGAAACATTTAATAAATGACCAAGACGTTTTTCTACCTTGAAAGCAAAAGGTGTGCCGCCTTAAGTTACTGCGGGTGGCCTTAATTAAATGACATGGGTCAAAAATATAGAACATATCCTCACCTCTGCCTGAAACTCTGTATTTTCAGGTGTAATTCATAGACATTTAGTCAAATCAATAAAATTAGAGCCCATGTTGCTATGCCTTCCACTTTTAAATATATATATTTTAAATTTAAAATACAATCTTCTAAAATAATACGAAGTTTATCAGTTTATCACCCTTTAGTTGAGTGCCTACAATCGATACATCGGTCATTGTCTTCATTTTGATTTCAAGAGCCTTATATACGGATTTATTGTGTAGTCCTGGTTGACAGCACAGCATTTCAGCATATACAAGCGGCGTTCGTTAACGTCATCTTTCTCCTCGATTTGCTCTGAAAATTTGACAGTCACGAGGTCTGTGTATTTAAAAGGAAAATCCAAGTCATGTGCCTGTCAAAATGTTAGAGCAAATCGAGGAAAAAGATGACATTAACGAACGCCGCTATAGTTGGTGAAAGGTGAGAAAGTAGAACACGATTATATTTTCTTACGTTCATTGGTTGAATATCATCCAAATTCACCCATTTTGTTTCTTCATCTTTTGAAATACTAGGGCCTGAAAGTGATAATGAGAATGAAGATATTGTTGACACAGTATCAACAACAAAGGTCATGCTATTTAATCGCAGCCAAACAATATCATGTTAGACCCAATAAAGTGTCTGACAAATATCAATTAGTACAACTCGGATAAAAACTGGAACTATTTATGTGACCAGTAGGTACTTTCTGTTGGGTACATGACTCATAAATCCGGTAGTGTTTCTAGTACATATTGTTTATTGAATTATTGTGTTTATAGGATGAGGTGAAATATCTGAATTTTGAGTACCTATCAGGGTAATTACTGTTCTGTAACTCACTTGTAAATAATAAATCCAACCAATAAAATTTTTCTACTCATGGAATTCAAAATGATGTTACTAAATTCAGTCATAATGATTAGACAAACGAAATAGCTGTAGTAGTTTGTGCCATTAGAAACAATACTGATACTAATTTTTTTATGTCAATGAATAATTGCTATAAAGATTTACCTGCAAAGATCTTGATTTTCTTTGGTGGTTCCTGAGATGAATCTTGACTAGTCTCAAATGCCCGTTGTAGATATTGACCAAATATTGTAGGAATTGCATCAGGTACCAAGTGCCTTCTTGCAGAGGTTATCTTAGAAAAATACTTTTCCTCAAAGTGAACTTTGCATAGTCTATACGCCATCATCTGTTTAACTGGTTTATCCAGTATATCACTTCTGATAGAAGCTTCTGCCCAGACTTTGGCACTGAAAAAAAGATCTCATTAGATCTACCTATGATAACTGTAATTTATAAACCCAAAAAAAAATATTTTAACATAACCATGGTCTTTTTGCAGTTTTTGATTAAAATACAGGGGGGGGGGCAGAGATTTTAAACCTGTCATTATACTCAGTAAATACAGCATTTATAACACATCGAGGCATGCCAGCTAAGTTCTGCGTGGTGTCCTTTACAATTCGCAATTAAAATGTAAGTGGATTTGAATTAGACATCTTCACATTTGGCAAAACTAGAGTACCTAGAGCAAAACCTCCAAATATTAAGTGTGATGTAATTTTGTTATGTTAATCGATATAAACTCGTCTATGAATATCACATTACCTGTTCTTCTCTGATACATCATTTACAAAATCCTTGAAAGAATGCAATACTTCTATCTTTAAAGGTTTACTGGAATATATCAACACAATATGTGTGTTATTATTATTAATGATAATATTCTATTGTGAATCTAGGTATATACCTAGTAGGTATCCAGAGGTGTCTCTAGAAATTGATTACATCTGTGATTCAAACGCACTAGACACGTTATGCTACTTATTTAACCGAGAGACTCTTTACATTACACACGCAGAATATTTTGTGATTACACAAACCGAACCGCTCTTCTACTTTTCTTTTTCCGCGAAATAGAAATCGTTGGTTAGGAGGTAGGTTCTCTTTTTAGGTTACTATAAAAAATATCAGGCCTACTAAACATAAAACCCAGGCCTTATAACAAATAACTTCTATAAACTAATACAGGCCGGAATAATATAATTTCTTTACAATTGAATTATTTTGCTGGGAATTGCCCAAAGACCCTTCATCTGAGAACAGCATAACAAATTTTATAGGAACATACTCTAATTAAGGGAGACCATTTTTTAAGCACATATACGGGTGCATTATTATTCAACTTTTGAAAATTTGTGCTCAATGTAGAATGTGGAGATATGTGTTGTTAGATAAAAAAAACTTGAAACTTAGAACAGTCTAGCAATACACATTACATGTATCTAACGTCTTTTGGCATTCAATTTCTCACTTATAAAATTGCATTTTTTCATCACTAATACTCCTGTATCAATATTTATCTATTCTTCAAGAGCCATTATTCAACAATTAATTTAAATTTCAATTAAAAAAAAATCATCCATTATATTGTGTTAGTAGGTATGTACTTACCGGTCATAATCTTTAGTCTTTAGGAGATGTGAAGAAAGATTTTCCATCTCCAGACCTAGTTGAACAGGCACGATATGCACAAGTAATACCCGGCATGATTATACACTTATTCAGTTTTAAAATTTAGAAATTACGACACAATTCAACATTAAAACGCACTTATCAGAATTCGTAACTGACGCGCTACAACAAAAGTCAGTGTGACGGAAATCGATCCTATTTCGCGCATGCGCAGAAAAACTTCGTCTCCCAGCTGTCGCTACTCGTTGGTTTGTTATACTTTGCCAATACCATTACCTGCTTTTTGCAACATATTTTTAGAACCGGATGTTCTAAAAACAACTGAACCAATCATAGGTAACCTAATAATTTTGGAATAAAAAATGCACTCTTTAATGGAACCAAATACAGGGAATTCATTTAAAAAAAGTTAAAGTTCTGTGAAATTTGACATTTCCGAAATTCAGTTGTTTTTTCTGAGGATGGATTCTTAAAATTCAGACAAAACGTGCATTTACACCTTTCTTCTATCTGTCAAGGTAAAGGTTGCAGGTGGGGTATCAATATAGATAACATCCTGTATGCATATTTCGATAGCTTATAGAGGAACTTGAAATTTATATCAATTAATAGAGCATAGCCCCTCAGCGTATAAAAAAATTTGTGTCAATCGACAGTTTGTCGTAACTATGTATGAATTCCATATCTTTTTTCATATATGTTATGATTCTGATTAGCAAAATTAAGTCCACATACAGAGAACACGTAACTTTTATGGAAAACCCTGCGGTTAGTATAGTTTCCAGTAATTCTTGCGGTAATTCGAGGATAAGTTCAAGTAGTTTCTTATAAATAATTTAGCCTGTTGCATGTTAAAATTTTAAGTCGATATTATTCCAAAAGGTTCATGATTTTTTGCTATAGTACGATCAATATTCTTAAAAGAAAGATATATCAACTTTCTTGAAAATAACATTGAGATTCTCTTGGAGGATTTATCCATTGGCTTTATAATCGCCTCATTGGGCGACAAGACGGCTCTCTACCCGATAAATCTATGCGTGCACAAAATATCATAACGCCCGTTATGATATTTGGGTCGGCAGGCATGGTACTCTTACGTGGCCAAACAACAGCCGGGTCGTAGACGGGGTTGCCAGATTAGGGGATTTTCCCCAATTTTTTTGCCATAGTAAATATTTGAAGAATAGAGTTAGTTGTCCGTGCTTGAAGAAACTGGGCCGTATGAACAATTCACATCGTAGAGAAAAGGACATCATAGGATACCCACCTCAACCTACATCAAGTTTCCATATTCTAGAAGAGAATTTTATGATACAAAAAGCCGCTGTTGTAATTTTTAATTAAACACGTAATCTATAAACCTTATTTTATTTTAATTAATTTACATTAATCAGTTAACAAAGAAAAATATTTAATAATTGAATCATTATTAATTCGAGATACATGACCGATACGCTATACGAAGTTAATTATTAAAATATACAATTCACATTATACTTATTTACTTCTAGAAATATATATTTTTAAACAAATTATAAAGGCATTTAAAAAAGAAAGTATCACACTTTTACCGAGTTCGGAATGATAGTGTCCACTATTGATGCCGTTGCGATAGAATGAGTTTGGTTTCCTTGGACAAGCGACAGTGACTGCTCGCAAGTTCGACTTACCCGTGCAGCTCAGGTCTGATGGTGCATTCGCGAAGGCAATCACACACTTTTTTGCAACCCTTTCATAGATAGTGAAGCGTTAACGGTTGTGAGTGAGGACAATGAACTTGCTTTTGCCATCATTACAGTATTTTTGCTAGATCTCTCTACAAGGCGAAAATTAACTCGATATGTTTAAACAGGGAAATAAGGCAATTATGTTTTAGTACGAAGATACTTCAGTGAAGAAAAAAATTGTGAACATTTTCTTGGACACGGCCTTATTACAATGCGGACGAGCAGGTCGGTTTGTCCATCTGAGAAACATGACATTGTCCAAAATACCTGCTTATTATGGAAACGCCATTATAAACAAAGCTCATGTTTGCGCTACTGTGTTTAGGAAAGCACCTGCTGTACTAACCACATGTGCAACTTTCGCTGACCTCATTTCCGTCGCGCTTTCAAGGAAAGCAAAGTCTAAGTAACGAGTTCGCTAATAATTCAGGGTAGGCATGGTGTGTACATTATAATTTACTCTTATCACACATAATTGGTGCGTCTCGTGTGACACTGTCGATTCCCATCCTGATTTTTGTATTTCGAAAAGGAGCTCTATTCTTTGTGTTATATAGGCAGAAAAAACTGTTTTTAGTTCCGTTTTTGATACCAGCGTGTTAACACGCATGCATATACCGATTGCACCATCAGATATCACTACGCCATACTGGCACTACACCGCACCGCCATTCCGAACTCGTTTTAGATCTGTTCGTTTTTTACATACAAAAATTTTGCTTAAAATAAATTATTTATTTGTACTAAAATCTCATTTATTTTAAGCAACTCCTTACTTACTTTTCAATAATATAAATGATTTTCCCTCACTATTGGTCTATAATACGCCAACCAGGATACAGGACGACCACTGAAAGGGAAATATATAACAGTTCACATTTGCCTAATATTTTGGCACTTAACCAATCTTTAAAAAGATCTATTTTGAGATTCAAATTTTTAGTCGTTAAAGAAATAACGTTTTGCTCTCTTTTATAACCAAAATTGATTTTTAGTTGTGACAAAATTTACCTTAAATAATATTTATGTATATTATTTATAACGAATAAATTTAGGTGAGTATTATTTATGAAGAGGTATGTCAAGGAACAAAAATGAAAATGTTATAAAACTAGAGTATTTTCATGGTTCCTGGGAATAAACGCGAAACATTAATTTTAAAAACATAAAGAATGTGACAAGTAAAGAAAAACTGATCAAATGCCTGCTATAACGTGTGCGCATAGAGGGTTCTTTATATATTATCTCGAAAAGCCTGATGGTCACATCAAAGCCGCTAAACAACTTGATATTGATTGACATGAATTAGAACTACATGCGGGAAATCCCTTTCACGATTCGGATTATTGCTGCTCCACAGATTTAAAATATCTTGGTAAAGCAGTCCTGTTCGAACATGACAAAAATATATGGTGGCACAGTATCTTAGCAAAAAAAAAACGATAAATTATTTTAGCATACTCTATTTGTTGGCGCATATGTAGGTTTGTTAGGACCAAATTTTAAAAATATTTTCGAATATTTTGGGTAGGTATCATAAAGAAATCTATATCAGATAGATATTTTTCAATGGAGCACCCTGTATATTCTGAAATGTTTGGAAAATTCTTAAAATTCTATACTTATTTGATCAATCATATCTCTAAATTCAAACTACTGACGTGTAAAACGTCAATTTCACCACTATCTTTTAATTTCCAATTATCCATTGTCTAGCACCAACTCCATTTAACCGGAAGTAGCCTTAAACAGGAAAATTAATTTTCTAGCTACACTAAGATAGGAAAGTGCCGTTTGGTTTCTACAGGTATTCTTAAGTGATGAAAATGAGTTTCACATCAATAGCTCGTAAACTTGAGGTACTGTGTGTTATCTCCAATATAAACAGAAAAAAATGTAACTTTGAGACGCGGCCTTAACAAACCTACATAAGCACCAATGAATATTATGTTAAAATAATTTACTGTTTTTCGTAAAGATGCCATCTCGTATGAGCTGCGCCTTGAAACAAAGAGTATGATTGAAACACACATGGTATGTTTGTAACCAACGTGTCTATAATGTCTGTTTGATTTGATATATTATTGCTAGGTGCACAGAAAATGGGCGTTTCAACATTGAGTCAATTGGCTTGATAAGTCTGGATATCAAAATTTTATCAGAGCTGTTGGTGGCGAGATCAAATGCGGTAAAAGACCGGGCTACATTGGTGAAAGGTATTTTTTGACCTTCTGTCATAATGAGATTATTACTAACCATTTATTTATTCGTGCTACATGAAGGAACTGTAATAATGCGGTGTATATTTTTCAAGAATCTTTAAAACTATGAAACACTGGAGCATCGTACGCAATTAGAAAATTATTATTATTTTTATTTCATGAAAAAAACGAACTTGCGCCTAAATAAAAAAAGGAAAAATATGTGTTAACCCCGTGGGGGTTGCTAGTCCTCCATCGGGCGCCTCTCCTGGTGGCGGATAGGCGAATGCCTCCTAGATATAGGTGGTACCGGGGAAATTAAATACCCGGGGCGGACCAAAACTAGCAAAACCAGCACGGCAACGCAGCTTCTTACTCACATTGAGCGGCTGCAAGCAAACACCGACAGCGTCTGACCCAAAATGGGCGGCTGTCAACAGCGTCTGCACCCAGAATGGGCGGCTGAAAACCAAAACTCGCCAGCCCGCCTGGCAAGCGTGGCGTTTAAATGCCGTCAACCTTCCAAGCATGAAAATGTCGAATGTCCAAACATTAACACCCCAGGCAAGTAGAGCTACTAGCTCAGAATCTTGCACTGATATATCAGGCAGCCTCTTGGATTCTGGGGGAGGCACAAGTTCGACCAAGAAACACACTCGATACAGACAACGATCATCACCGAAAGAAACCAGAAACTCTTCATTGCAACCTATAATATCAGAACGCTAAGATTTGAAGACCATATGGACAGACTCGATCAAGAACTCCAGCATATAAAATGGGACGTTCTAGGCCTAAGTGAAATTAGAATGAAAGGAGAACTAACAACATCTCTGAAGTCTGGACACCTACTTTACCAAAACAACACAGAAACCAACTATCACATAGGGGGAGTCGCTCTGATGATCAACAGGCGCCTGAAAAATCGAGTCACAAAAATGGAATCTATCTCTATCCGAGTAATATACATCATGATACAAATTAACAACAGGTACAGCCAACAAGTAATCCAGGTGTATCCCCAGTGACCAGTGCATCCGATGACGAAGAAGCAGAACAGCTATATGAAGATATAACAATTGCAAAAAACAACGAAAATGCCAAGTTTGTTACAATTATTGGGGACTTCAACTCTAAAATAGGGCAAAACACTGATGATGATATCCCGAACGTTGGTAAATTCGATCTTGGCCAAAAGAATAGCAGAGGAGAAATGCTAATTAACTTCTGTAGAAAGGAAAATCTATTTTGTATGAACTCTTTCTTTCAAAAACCGAAGAAACGAAGATGGACCCGGAAAAGCCCGAACGGTATCGTCAGAAACGAAATCGACTACATCATTACCAACAGAAAAGATATATGCCAAAATGTTACTGTTCTTAACCGATTCGATACCAATAGCGACCACCGTATTGTTCAGCAACCCTAAAAATAAACACAAGATTTGAAAGAAATAAGTTAACACTTCAGAAAAAATGCCCAACGATAGAGGTGCTAAGCAGAAACAAAGACGCATTCCAACGCACTCTAACCACCAAATTAGGGGAACCAAGAACACTCCTGAAATTCGGAATGGACGAACTGTCGCAACACATCGAGAAGAGCATTCATGTTGCAACTAAGGGTATATGCTCAAAGAAAATTAGTACACACACAAGAAACCTAATGGAACTAAGAAGAGGAATGGATAGGGAAATACAAGGTTATAAGGAGATAAATAAAGTTATCAACAAGAATATCCGGAAAGATATGAGGGACCACAAAACAAAGCTGATAAGAACACACGCATACAACAAAAATTACCAAAATAAGAAACAAAGATGATATCATAGTCAGTAATCGGAAAGAGATCGCAAACGCTGTTCAGGACTTCAGAAATTCCCGAAAGATACAGGCGAACTAATGTGGCAGCACTAACCCAGATGAGAAACAGAAGAAGCCCAAGAGAAGATCAAATTACCAGCGAAATGATCAAAATGGGTGGCGCAGCTGTTCTAGAAGGTGTACAAATCCTACTGAATAAATGTCTGACGGAAAAAAGAATCCCAAAGAAATGGCAAAATGCGGAAGTTATTCTGCTATACAAGGAAGGAGACAGAAACAACATCGAAAATTACCGCCCTATCACTTTGCTATCGCATTTATATAAGCTATTAACAAAGATTGTGGCAAACCGGTTGACTCACAAAATGGATTCATACCAAAAAAACGAACAAGCGGGATTTCAGAAGGGATTCGGTACTATAAACCACTTGCAGACACTTCGTACTCTTATCGAAAAAAGCACTGAGTATAACATAGAAATGCACATAGCCTTCGTAGACTACCAGAAGGCTTTTGACTCCGTCGAAACCTGGGCCATACTTCGATCCCTAGACAATGCGAGAATCGATTCCAGGTACTCAAACTTGATCAAGCAGATCTATGAAAACGCGACCATCCAAGTAAAAATTGACGAAGATTCAAAGACAGATAATATCCCCAATCAAAAGAGGAGTGCAGCAAGGAGACACAATTTCGCCGAAACTATTCACATTAGCCTTGGAAGATGTCTTAAAAAACTGGCATACAAATGGAATAAATATCGACGGGGTGCACCTCAAGCACTTGCGATTCGCAGACGATATTGTGGTCATCGGCAGCACTGCAGAAGAACTTAGTATCATGCTTCAAGAACTCCACCAAGAGTCAGCGAAAATCGGTCTTGAAATGAACTTATCAAAAACCAAAGTCATGAGCCCAGAAAATATCCAGGTAATAATTGATAACCAACCCATTGAAAAATTATCAGAATATATTTATCTTGGTCATAAAATTAAATTGGGAAAGGAAAACCAGATATCTGAAATTTCAAGAAGAATAGGCCTTTCCTGGGCGGCTTTTGGCAAATTGGGTTACATTCTTAAATTCAAGGATTTCCCTATAAACCTTAGAAGAAAAGTATTCGAGTCATGTGTACTGCCGGTGCTCACTTACGGCCTTGAAACAATGTCCATAACTCGCAAGACATCCAGCAGACTGCAAACCACACAGAGCAATGGAAAGGGCTATGCTCGGAATTAGTGTAAGGGACAGAGTCCGAAACGAGGTGATCAGAGGACGAACGGGCGTGACGGAGGTACTAATTCGAGTGATGCAGCTTAAGTGGAGATGGTCTGATCACATAGCAAGGCAGGACCCGGACAGGTGGACAATAAGGATCCTAAGTTGGCGTCCGAGATGAACTGATTTGATTCATATGCAAAATTCGATACTCCCAAGTCAAATATTGTGCAGACGTAGACGGTTGAAATTAACATAAAATATGTAAATTCTATTGAATTGAAATCAGAAAAATAAAATCCAAATTAAATGTGATCTTATTAAAAGAAATTTTTTATTTCCCAACTTTACGATGCCCACTTGTTTCTGTCGGTAACGGTTATGTTGTAATGTTATAAAATAAAACCCAATATACTTCATTACATTTTGGAATAATCCAATAAGATTAAAATACAGTAGTTATTGATTATAGTTGTTAAAATTAAGAATCTGCCATTCACGAACCTATGCTGGTACTGCATAAGCAGGGTTTAACATAAATATGACAAATATAATAAAAACATTTTTGATATTGCGTCGTTATTGTCAAAACCGTTTTATCAGAAAATAGATTAATGTCTTTACCTAACTCAAAATAGTCATAAATGCTATTATTTGATAATTTAATATTTAAATATTTCAAAATTGAGCAGAAGCCAATCAATTATTAAAAATATTTAGAATGTTGTTAAAGCAATCTGGTAGGTACAAAACCGAATTGGGCATATGTAAAACATTTTACCCACTAGAAACTGTGCGTTTTAAAATTAATTTCAATTAGCTTATGAAACATATCTTATTACCACCCTTAACTTTAGTTCACACAATATCAATAATATGCGAGTGGACACTGTTTATAACCCAAGCCAAACTAGTTGGTGAACTGTTTCAAAAGAAATTTGACCCTATTGACATGTTAAGCACCATTGCCATTGCCCCTCGGACACCATTATTGGTTTTTATCATTTGGGTCGCTTCGATTTAGCAGAATATATTAATATAAGTATCGAATTAAATAATTGTGTGCCCCTAAAATACCTTTCAAACGGTAAACCTCAAATTAGGTATATCGCTTTCTGTACTCAAAGGCAGAACACTATTGACTGAGAGGTATATTTCTTGCAACATAAATTAGGTTTTGACAAATTGAAATAATATGAGGTCCTCGTTTCAAACTGACAATGACACAGAATATTTGTCAAAATCAATTTAAAAAGTTTATTCATAAAAAATGCAATTCGCTGAGACAGTCCTCGCTCAGAATTTTGACAGCAAGGGAGGTGGGCATTTTTTTTAACATATACTGAGCCATTATAGGCGTAAAGGTCATCATCTCCACACATTTATCAACATAGTGGAAGCACCAAGTGCGAGATGAGAAAGCTTGTCAATCGTTTAAGGTCCATACTAATTGCAACAACTATTTCTAGTACTTTGTGGACATAGGCCATAAAAACAGCCAGTTATGTTTTGTGGGGTAATATCGAAACAAAGTTGAGGCGCAACTGCTTATCAGAAAGGGTTTGGCAGCGATGCTTACATGCACAATCCACATACCCAATGAGAGCAGATATCGAAATATTGTCCAAGGAGCAGAAAATTGTTGTTTGTTTAACATGGATTAGATATTAGCAGTGATGTAGGGTTTCATGAAAATAAGACTAACATCTGACTGGGTAGAATGAACCATCTTGACCTGTTTTCTTGAAGACCTTGGTCAGACGAACCTTGAAGATGTACAACCTGAGGAACCACCAGGTGAGGCTAATGTTCAAGGAATGATGACACAACATAGAGATGGTATATCTGAACTTCGAACACCCAGGTATCGTCATAGTGAAACTAGAGCAACTATGTTGATGAATATGTATTGATAACTGTTGAGACTGTCCACCGCCACTTAATATAAATCAGTGTCATGCCCACCAGCAAACAAGAAGCTATGATGCATTTGCTGTATTTGCAGTAGAGCCGCCAATTAAAAAAGTCGCTGAGTGCAAATGTGTGTTTGCTGTTAAAACAGATGTTTCTTGGAAAATTTCTTAGATACAAGGCTTGCAAAAGGTTTTGCCCAACACAAAGGCTTAATCTCAGAAACACGTGTTCCCGCACTCCATTATAAGCACGGGCTTGAAATATTAATATATGATGTAGATATGTTCTATATTGTTGTGGAGGATTCATGTTTACCTTGCAATTGATTGCCTATGGCTCCACCAATGTCTACTATTTCCTATAATCTAGAGCCTCTTCGGCTATATGATGTCAAGACAACTTTCCATGATGAGGAAATGCAGGGTCAAGTGGGTATTTGTAAACAAGGGGTAAATGTAAACGGTCGTAAAAACTTCTTTGGAAGCCAACATATTAAGTATCGTTTGGCAACAAGGCATTGTTTACTATTTTCCCGCCATGCAGCAAGAATCACGCCATTAAAAGCCGACACGTTGTCGATCAGTGGTCGTTTTTTTAAGGTCGGCGTGAAAACTTTACTTTCTAGACTTGAGGCAGTGTGTGAAATTTTACAAAAGTTCTTGTAGAAAGGTAAGTAACATAAATATATTTGAAATATAGTATAATTTGTATTCAATTATTGTGTTTTTGATACTTTGAAGCCTACTGCTAATGATAATTCTAGAGTAAATTCGTGTTTACATTTACCCCGTAAATATTTTGTAATGGGGTAAATGTAAACAATTACTAAGGGGTAAATGTAAACACCAATTTCAGGTAAGGTAATGCTGTTTTTTTTTTCTCTTTTTAAGATCAAATATGCCTAGAACGTATCAACGAAAGAGAGCGGCACCCAGTTATACCCAAGAAGATATTGCTAATGCCGTGAGACACGTCCAGAATAAGAACTGTTCCTATAGGGACGCTGCAGAAAGGTATGGAGTACCAATTTCTGTAATTTATCACCGGATTAATGGCAGAAAGGTGCCTATTGGAAAAATGGGAGCTGGAAGAAAGCCAGTGTTGAATGAGAATATTGAACAACAAATAGTTTTATGATTAATTGCTCGGGCTCAAATGGGATACCCATGCGACAAAGAATAACTAAAAAGTGTTGTGTCGGATTATACAAAAGCTAACAGTATAAGCAATCCTTTTAAAAATGACATACCTGGAGAAGATTGGTATCAGTCCTTTATGAAACGAAATTCCCCCGAAATAGTGTGATTTCTACTCTAAGCTTGAGACGTCCTATAATGAATCTGATCTACGATCTCCAGACAAAGCTCGGTTCGTTTTTAACTGTGACGAAAGCGGCTTTGCCAGCGACCCAAGTAGGCTTAGAGCTATAGGTGAGAAAGGGAAGCCACTCTCGAGGGTATCCGGTGGATCTGGTCGGGAATCCACAACTGTATTGCGCTGCGTTGCTGCTGATGGATATTTAATACCACCTTTAATTGTATACAAGGGAGCTGCAGTTCAAGCCCGTTGGACTTCAGATGAAGGTTATCCAGGCACAGAGTAAGCAGCATCTCAGATTGGATGGATGGAGGAACCACAATTCTTCAATTGGTTCCAAAGAAGTTTTGTAGGTCATGTTAACAAAATAAGAGATAATAATGCTACACCTAATCAAACAGCAGTTCTAATATATGATGGACACGCTAGCCACATAAGCGTAAGGATTATAGAAGTGGCGATAAAAATAATATTCATTTGATTCGTCTTTCAAGTCATTTAACTGACCGTATCCAACCATTGGACAAATGTGTATTTGGCCCATTAATAAAATACTTGTGGATTAAAGAAAATCCCAAATGGGGCTTCCAAAAGACAAATTGGGTATTTTACTTGGATAAGCCTTACGTGAATCTGTAAAACCAGAAAATATAGTGAAAGGCTTTGTAACAACAGGCCTGTTCCCGGTTGATTGCTCAAACTTTCCAAAGGAATTATTTGACCCTCTTGATCTTCAAAGGTACCAGTTACGTAAAAAAAAAACATAAGAGTGCAGCAAACGTCTCTGACGCTTTTCGTGGTCCATCCGACGATATATCACAACCTAGTCCGTCAGGAGCTAGTACAAAAGTATCACCTTCAGTACCCAGTACGTCGTTGCAAGAACCACTTCAGCCTAGCCCCTTAAAAAATATATTGAGTGCATCAACGTCGTCGAATACTTGTGATGAAGAATTAGAATCAGTAGCTCTGGATTTATGCCTAAGAATTAGTCAGAAATCTCCTGTTAAACAAGACCGCTTAAAAAATGTAGTGGAAATATTTTCTAATATAATGAGAAATAATAATAATAATACCTCCCCTTTTGAGAATACACAAACAGTCGAGTTATGGAGAAGTGCTCACAGCTACAGAAGTGTTGCAAAAGTTAAAAGAATCACAAGAGAAAAAGGCTAAAAAAATGATGGAACAGAAAAAGGCAAAGGAAAATTAGTCAACCAAAAGGCTCTCGAAAAAAAGAGGTAAGAAAATAGAAGAATCGAATGTGGATATGGAAGAAAGTTTATCAGAAAATGAAAATGTAGAGGACTACCGTATTCAGCTAGAAATTGAAAATACGCCTGAAGTGAGCTACGAAGATCCTGACAGAGATGCATTGGTTGCTGGTGCCTATATATTAGTAGATTTTCTTGGAGGAAGCAGAAAAAAGACTCATTTTAGATATGCGTGTGAAATTCTGTGTTAGAAAATAATGAATTTTTAGTCACTAGTCTTAAATCTGTAAACCACACCAATAATTCTTTTGTTGTGGTTGGTTCTGATACATATTTCTATGATACAAGCTTTATTGCCTCGACCAACTGTGGCATGTAAAGACAGAAAGCTCAAAATGTTACTTTTCCTTTTCAAGTTTTTTAATGTTCATATTCTTATATCCCACAGTTTTAAATTGATCTAGTTTGTTTGCTAAGAAGTGTCTAGGGTAGTGACTATTTGTTTCAATATCTAAATAAAATAATAAGAAAAGTGCTTGTGTGACAATTTTTGGGGTAAATGTACACAAGGCAAGAAAGCCTTATACAGTAGCATAAATATCTAATAGTATATTATTTTATATGGAGGAAAAGTAATACTTTTCATGGCGCGCTCGTGTTTAACAGCCGAACGGAGTGAGGCTGGTAATAGAGAGCAAGCCATGAAAAGTAACTTTTCCTCCAAATAAAATATTCATATTTCCACCACAATTTACAGCTATACATAAGATGGGAAACGAAATCGTTTTTTACAATTTCCCCATAGGCTAAGGGGTAGTGGTAAACACTATGGGGTTATTGTAAACATTCATTATCACCGTATTGGAGAATATTTAAATCACTTTTATAACGTTATTTTGGAGATATAAAGCCAAAGAACCTCACATAGATTACCGCGTTTTGAAAAATTAGTTACAGATTGAAAGATATACCTTTAAGTGCGGAAACCGCTAAAACCGTTTACAATTACCCCACTTGACCCTATATGAAACAATCCCTGGGATTGAAAGCTGAGAAAAAACGAATGGTGTAAACTACAGCATAGCTTATATGGACTTGTAGAATTATGCCAAATGTTACTAGCATTGTATGCTGACGATGGGCTTGTTTTGTTCAAGTCACAGGACATGACACCCAGTTTTTTGGCATTTCCAGATCAGTGTCGAAAAGCAAAGCAGTTTGTGGGATTCTAAATAAAATGATTCCAAATTTTATCAGATGTTATAAACTACTTCAAAATAGACCAAGTAAAGTCCCTAGCCGTTGTTGCTATGATAATAATTCTCTTCTTGGTAAAGTTAACAAGATATGCAGATACCGGGCCATAAAGAGTTAGTTAATCTCAGTGGCGGATCCAGAATGTTGTAAAGGGGGGAGTCCACATGTATATGTGAAAAGAAACATAGTAAAAATAGGGAAAAAGCCCGCCGCAACAATTTTTAGAGTGCCACGCCCATTTTTCACCCAAAATTCGTTAACAATTAACCTTTAAAGCAGGTTTCCTAATGGCATAATATAGAGAGTACCTATTTACTTTTTATACCTTTATTAAAAACTAGCTGGATGCCCGCGACTTTGTGTTATACGTGGTCATAAAATATACATTTATTAAGAAACATGTGCTGTAAATTTATTGATTTAGTTTCATTTTCCTATCTGCTCCGAAATAAATAAATACTTAAATATCATTCATACTCGATAAATACACATGCGTCTCATGAGCAGCTAACAGCATGGAAAAACATAATATTCGTTACACGATTTATTGCATGATACGTAATATTTTACATATAAACTCTATACAATATTTTTATTCTATTCAGATAATTTCTCAAATTCAACTTTCACCGATCTGTAAGTCTAGTATTGTTTGAAAATATTCCACATTTTGATGTCATAATGGGCAGTTAATTAGCCATTAAGGCACTGGGTTTTGAGCTCACCTATACTGGCATTGGCGTAGCATAGTCGGTGACGATTTAAAATTTACGAAATGTAGAAATTGCATTTGCTTTCCGTAATGTAATAAAAAATGGATACTGATAGGCGACGTAATAAAAAATAGAGACTTATAGGTGACAGATAATATAACCTATAAAATATAGTAGTCCACCTGGATGATAATGGCAAGTATGACAGATGACATAATAAAAAAATGACAGCTGACAGGTGGCGGATAAAATATCCTATAAAATAGACTTGCTTACGTGGATGATAATGGCAAGTATGACAGATGACATAATAAAAAAAAATGGCGGCTAACAGGTGACAGATGACGTAATAAAACGATGGCGACTGACAGGTGACAGATAAAATAACCTATAAAATAGAGTTGCTTACATGGATGGCAAGTATGACAGATGTAATAAAAAAAAATGGCGACTGACGTGTGACAGATGACGTAATAATAAAATGACGTATGACGTAACCTGTAAAAGAGGTACGCCATTGGAATCGATAGGTTACCTTACTTTTATATGGGTTAAAAAATTTAAAAAATATATAGTCGAAGTGAATAAAAAAATTATGTTACGCCCCTGGCTTGGGTTTCATCAGTTATGTGAAAGTGAAAGGTTCGGTGACGTCGTCGTCGGTTCGAGTATTGGGTCATACGCAGTGAGATGAGAGGACCTCCCAAAATGGGAGGTCCCAGAAGCGGTTTTGGCAATATTGCCTGTTTCTACAGCTACGCCAGAAAGGTCATTTTCGACATTAAGAAGAATTAAAACTTACCTCAGAAACACTATGGGACAGGAGCGTCTTAATGGGCTGGCCTCATTAAATATACACACTGGAGTCCATCTAACTGAAGATGAAATTCTTCAAGAATTCTTTAGAAAACCTCGTAAATTTAAAAAATAAAAAAAGAATAATGAATGTTTAAAATAAATCATGATTTATTTATTTTTATTAAAAAAACAATATTATTTTTTTAGGAAAAAAAATGGGGTCCGAACCCGAAACCCCCCCCCCCCCCTCCATGGATCCGCCACTGGTTAATCTAATCTCCCACGTCAAAAAGTACTGTCCTATAATGTTTGTTTCTACAGGCTTACAGGTGAAAACTAGACAAAAACCAACTCTATTTAGTAAGATGCGGATATTGATTTAAGAGAATCATTTTTTACAATAAAGTTTGATATTGCGGATCATCTTATTATTTTTAAGCAGTCAAATCAATGTGTTTTGACCTAGGGCGCTTAACATGTCAATTACAAAAAGAAACAGTTTTATGCATAATACCGAAACAAATGTTAGTACATATCATCAGATGCCTTATAAGATCCTTTACAGTCATACGGCAGTATGCTATATTAGCTGCTTCTGATTGGTGGATGGATTAACGTCACTTTCACCTTATTTACGGTTCATTCCACCAGGTCTAATTAGTCTAGTGGTCAGATTCCATGTTTGCGTTCAGTTCCCGTCGGGGGCAAGTTTTTATTTTATTTTTTTAAGGTTATTTCTGTTTGTAAATTTGGGTTAGTTTCAGTTAGTTTAGTTAGTTAGTAGCCCCGGAGCGAACGAAGCGAACGGAGGGCCATGCGTGCAGATTTAACAGTACTCTAAAGTGACGTTAACCCACCAATCAGTAGCGACTAATATAGCATAGTACCGTAGGACTGCATAGGATCGTATTAGGATCATCAGATGATGTTAACATGGTTTGCGGGACGCGCGTCGAATGTGAAAATTATGTTTTGGTATGTGTTGTAGTGCATTTTGCAGCAGGTTCCAAACCGCAACTTAATATATTAAAAAAGCTAAAGTTTTCCTTAAATGGGCGGATTATTGGATGAAAATGATTTTTGTACTACAAAATTCCTACTACCTTTTCAATGCGATTTTTTACACCGGCTCTTTGAACAAAATATTTTGAAAATACATTCTCCAGAAAATGTTAGTAACATTTTGGAAAATTTCAATTTAACCTAAGCAGAACAATGTATGCTAATTTTGAGCTACCAGGAAAAATAGTCCTTGTTCATTTGGCAAAATATCATCATGTGAATATAATCTCGCTTTTAACAAATTAATTCCGAGTTAACTTATTATATAACCTAAAATTACTAGTTTTTGATATTATGGACATCTTATAATTTAAACGTAAACATACAAAAAGCATTTCCATTACCAGAGACAACTACAAAGTATACATATATAAACGATTGTCACATTTGCTCAAAATATAATAGAAAGCTATATAACCAAGAATGAAATAAATGCTAACTGAAATTTGATTTTAATGTTTTCATCATCAACCTCTTAAAGAGTATACTTCCCTACATTTTACACCTACCAAAAATATGCATCATTTCGATAAAATTAGCTAGTTGTTACCTGACAGGTTTGGATATAACATCTTTTGAAATATTTTTTATTTAGTTATTAACCAACTTTCTATCTAAATAATACTATATTACAGATTATTACCAAGACTATGTATGATATTCATTAGTTTTATGTTGAGAATACTCCTGTTAAATCCAGGCCGTCATGATATAAACCATTAGTGCTCACCTGGACCACAGAATTCAATAATTTTATTTACAGATATTTATATTTACCAGGCATAACCACGTAAAATAAGCTTTATAAATTCCATACAAAAATAAAAGTGAGAATCACACATTAACATAACATTTCCTTACTGCATATCTACTAAATTTTCTGAAACTACTGAGACTGCAAATGAAAAACGCAGTTCGTGTTAAAGGAAAGACACTAGTAGTAATGTTTTCCAATTATACATTTTGATGGCGAACCTGTTTATTATGACTGTCGATGTTCAAAATAAAATCAATGTAATAATACTAGGGATAATTATAGTACACCACTTTTAGATGTTTCAAAATAATTTAATGAGATATTTTTCTCTACATATGTTTCGGCTTGATGAGGCCTTTATCAAGAGTAGTTGTATACTAAAATCTAAATTGTTATA
>MU185669.1:80079-126697 GCA_016904865.1 Pissodes strobi | reverse complement strand
ATTCACTTAAATTTCATATATATAGGAAACCAACAATAGATGCAATAGATCACAAAGACTCTAACCAATCTTGGCAAGTAAAACTTTCTGCTTTTCATAGTCTCATCCATAGACTTTTCAGCTTTCCCCTAGACTCGAGTTTCCAAAAAGAAGTAACCATTATAAAACAGATTGCAATTAATAACGGTTATAAGATCGCTTTGATTGGCAAATTAATGAAGAAAAAAATAGAAGAACATTTTAACTAAACAATTTTATAACCCTGCATTAAAATTAGAAAAGGAGCCGTTTAAATTTATCAATTATATTCCGAAAATTACGGATAAAGTTTCAAAAAAATTAAATAAATTTGGCTGTAAAACAATTCAGGTTAATAAGAATAATATAGGGAGAAGACTAATAAACAATAAACACAAAATTGACAATCTAAATCTGGTGTTTACAAAATAAATTGTGTGAACTGTGAAGCTGTATACGTAGGACAAACTGGTCGAAACTTAAATATTAGGATTAAAGAACACAAAAAATCGATTTAACATAATATTAAAAGCTTAGCAAAACATTGTATAGAAAATAACCATTTTATAGATACGAATAATGTCAAACTTTTACACACCGAAACAAAAAGCAATACGGACGACCAAATGATCTGCTCTTTAAACACCTGCATAATTGACAGTGTAATAAAAACAAAATACCGTCAGACGGTTTAGTGGTAGGGTATAACAATTTAGATTTTAGTATACAACTACTCTTGATAAAGGCCTCATCAAGCCGAAACATATGTAGAGAGAAATGTCTCATTAAATTATTTTGAAACATCTAAAAGCAGTGTACTAATTATATCTAGTATTTTAAAAAAAAAATAATCGATTTTTTGTCATGGTATAACATTTTGCAAAATAGTTTGGGATTCAGGCGCATATAATGCGTTTTTTTTACTTCGTGAATCCTAGTGAGAGCATTGTTCTGTAACTTCTTAAAGACCTTTGACAGTGTTGATCACGGAATGCTGTTAGAGAATATTCTTTGAATAGTGATCTTGTACATAAAGCACCGCTTATATTGCCGAAAAGCACAAAATACCTGTTCGGACATGGAGAACACAGCCCTTATGACTACCGCAGGGTTCACTTCTAGGTTCCATTATATTCTTACTACATACGAATGATTATAAGTTGTCTATCAAAAACACTATTGCGGAAAATAAGACTTCTCTATAGGCCGTTTTTTGTGAAAAAAAAGTTTAGTTCCAACTTCAATTTTTATTTTTAAAACTGTGACACTGTGACAAAAAGAATTTAAATCATGACCTTTAAAAGGTTAATAATAGCACTAATTCTGCTATGTTAATGAGGTTTTCTTGTAATAATAAAATATATTTGGAAATAGAAAATCGAACACAATCATATTACCGATTTCCCAACACCAACATAATGAAGTTATTGTTCCCTGGTTGACTCGCCTAAAATAAAAAACATATTTGCAAGTAGTGGTGTATTTTGTTAGTGGCTAAAACTCCCAGCAGATTTCATCCTTGCTATAACCTATTTAACCATTTAAATAAATTTCTGGTCAGTTTGTATAATGGCAGTGATGGCAAGAACTACCCATCATTATGCTACTACATACTTTCATAAGCAGATATACATATATCAAGAATATTCATCACATAATTTAATTTTGAGCAACGCTTATTACGAATTATTTACTCCCCTTCAAATAACATCTAACTAGACATCATTAATCCGCTATCTATGCCTAGTCACAAAACAACATGCAGACATTACAAAGTGTACACACGTTAAAATGGCAGGACGTCATATTTACAAATATACCCCACGTTTCAACTGGCCCACCTCGATTTTTGTAACTCTATTTGGCCTTCCAAAGTTTTGGACAGGTAAATGACAAACAATTGTGAAAGAGCTACTCCCAATGCTATTCCTGCTATAGTATATAAATTTCCTTCAGCCCAAGAACGAACAATCTCTATACAGCCGGACGTCCAAACCTTTTTGCTCGCCTCAGCAACCTAAAAAACGAACAACTCAATACAATTTTACAAGGAAAAATGTATATAAATATAATTCTGATAATATAATTTAAACAACGAAAATGTTCCTGAAAAAATAATTATTTGATTCAAATATTAAGTCACATATTTCACAATATTAATTTTTGGTCAAAATCCGATATTGTGGCGTCGTCTTCAGATCGCTCAGTTAATTACTGTAATTCTGTAACATGATTTCCGCTTTGATTTTACTCTGCTCGGAAAAAAAATTTACGATATTTTCAATTAACTCAGGTCAGGACGGATACAGAATTACGCCAGTTCTAATAGATTGTTGAATGGTACTATATTAATATCCAGATTTGTTAATTTCTTTAATTGTCCTTAAATTTTGCTTCGGATATATGCTGATTTGACCATGGTTGTCATATATTGTTTCTTTCGTTGTTTTGCTTTGAGACATGTGGTAGAATGTGCCAAATTCCATGCTGCGCACCGCATAATTAGTGCCGTTAACCGTACATTTACTGAGTCTTGGGCAGCCTTCTTGGAATGGAAAATTTACTGAAGTTAGATGGGAACGTATACACCTTAGTTCGGCCCCTTGTGCTTGGAAGTCATAGTGCAAAACGGTTGGGCAGACTAAAATCTGAATTTTTTGTCCTAATGAATTTTTGGTTCCAACTGAACATATAGTTTTTGAACTTTTTACCTTTCGTTACATGTTTGAATTTTGAAGATTAGTTGTTTTTTGATGGACAGAAACTAATTTACTTCGTATGGAAGGAATTTTCCCACTGGACTTAAGTTGTGGCATGGACGGTCATGTAGATACTGAGCTTTCCCACTTGATCACTAAATTCCATCATACCTGGAGGACTCCTTCGTCAGCCTCAGTTTTCGCTTCCTTTTTATTTTTCTTCCTCTTTTACTCATACTTATAGTTTGAGTTCATGAGTGAATAGTTGATTTGATCGCCGAGAAGCTGTAAAGGCATTCTTCTACTTAATACTGCCTTATTATCGACAACTGTAGATCTCCATTTACGTAAACGAATCACACTGGAGCTTTTTGAACCAATGAGTGTGTCAGTTAAGACTGTCGAAGTACTTTGTACTGGAACCAGGAGAGTAGTGATTGACATACAGATTAGAGAATCCAAAGCCGAAAAACCATCTTTTATTAATTTGCTAAATGATCGTATTTAATTGATATCTGAATTCATTTCGCATAATTTACTTACTTTTAGTGATTGATTAGTGATGACATACTTCACCAAATAATTTGCTAATTGACAGCATTTAATTGATTTATCTTTATATGGTTTAATTAATTCGGGATTGATCTCATTTAATGAATCCCCAGTTTTCCGATTACATTCAGATTATCTGGTGATTTGCTTCACCGATTAATTAGTTAGTCGACTACATCAGTTAATTTCTCCTCATGCGGTTGTTAATTGGTGACTTGCTTCACCAATTTACTACATTAGTAGTTACTTTCTCCTTGTGCGGTTATTAGCTGGCGATTTAGTTCACTAATTAATTACTTTAGCGATTTCATAACTATTTGATCAATGGCTGATGACTGACTTCACTTATTCATTTGTTAGTTTATTTTATGAAAGTGACTTTATAACTGCCTGTGCTAATTGATATGTTGACCGACTTCATTTAATTAATTTCATGATTCGCTTCATTAAGTAAATAATTATTAATTCTTCTTTTTGTCTTAATTATTTACTTAAGCATCAGATACTGAAAGAAACTATAGTATCATTCAATTTAACTTAGGAAAACTGATCATCTCAGCGTTTGAATATTAGTGAAGTGTTTTGTTATTTTTGTTGCTTTTGTTACTATTCAAATCTCATAGACTATTGTATTTTCATTGTTATGAACTAGATTAGTTCCTTTGAAGTGTTAGCCATCAATTTATGTTTTCGACTTCACTAAACTTTAATAATAGGACACATTTATTTGTTAACAACAACAACCTCTCAACAAACGTGTTCATTGTTTTGCTAAATCTGTTTTGTTGCACAATTAAATGCGGATGTATTTATTTAGTAATTGAGGAGTAGTACCTAGCTCACCATAGGCAGTGGGAAGTTGGACTGATTAAGAGCTGCTGGCGCCCTTAACCAAACCCATCTCTCAATGAACAGCAGGAATTTGCACACTCACGTAACACTGCTTCTTCTTACAAAATTAATTGTTTTCTTTTGTAATTAGACTATGACGCATCATGATACAATAAACGGAAGGTATGTTACCTAACCGTCTCAAATTCGTTCGCTCCGCGCATTGACGTCATTGCGTGATTGGCTTCTATTGAAAGGCATACGTTTATAGGCACATAATCATTATGTTTTACCTATTTTCTCTATTTGGTAAGAAAATTTGTGTCCTGGGTGAAATTAAAAACTAATTATTTCATATTAATACTATAAAAATACTAATAAAAAAAATAATATTCAACATAACTTTTATGATGAATGGATCAAAATAGTTGTATTAAAAACAGCATCTTTTGAGAAACGTAATAAACTTTTACTTTTATCTAAAAAACGTTTATTGAGTATTGGCCAATCGACAGCAAAAAAAAAAGGAAATCGATAATAATATTTTTTCTTAAATAATAATTTTAGTCATCTTTCTTTTTTTAGAAATTGTTAAATTTATCAACTCCTGATGGTAGCAATACCATTAGAGATGCAGTAAAATTAATTTCACATTCCTATCTTAACTTTTCAAGAGCTATCTGACGGTACTGTGGAATTAATTTTACTCCATCTTTAATGGTCTTCCTGCTACCGATGTGAAAAGAAGACACAGTACCGATTTTCAACTGTTTCTAGCTGTGAAACTACTAACTCTAGAGGTATAACAACATCATACATCTAATTTAATATGCTTATAATTTTAAGTAGAATCCAAAAATTTAATAAAATATAGGTTGTTTCATTTAAAAAAGCGTAACTTTCTTTGACCACCCTGTATATAAAAAGTAAAGATTAAAAAAATACAAAAAAGTAAAGATCGTTTTACTAGGAACAACTTTTGTTTTTAATTTTTTTTGCAACCATCGTAGTCTTCGAGATAAGGTATAGGCCCGTCTTAAATGGGCCACCCTGTACATAGTCATCTTCCTCAAAATGTTTTGAGCAAATACGTGCAGAAGTTTTATTAAATTTATCCTTACGAAAACACAGGTGAACCCATTTACTACACATATTTTGTCTTTGGGAAAAGTGAAACACCTTATATTCCTATCGTTTTTGCCTTGGTTATCCACCTTACATCCGTCCACAGCACACCTCATAATTAAACGTTTTTTAATTAAAAATACCAACAAACATCGTCTGGAACAGTAACGCCAACAAAATTTAAATCTAAAACATACGAATCTCAAATGCAAAGCACACGTTCGTTCATGTTGTAAATGCCGGCTGGCGCGCAGCGCCAAACAAAGCTCGCAATGACATCACAGACGAATCGTCGCCTGCGCGATATCATACCTTACGTTTATTGTATCATGATGACGCATTTAATTTATTATTATTATTCATACTAATTTAATACTACTTTATTACACCTTAACCGTTCTCTCTGCTATTAAACAGAGAAAGAGTGTGGCAACTGTGATAAATCTAAAGGAATAAACCCACAAAATCAAACAATTAATTTTTCTTCTATGTGAAATTGAATTAAATATTTAATATAGTACTTTTAGTATTGCTCTATGACTCCTAGGTATGAAACAATAGAATAATCTAATAAAGACCACAAAAAGGTCATGAATAAATTACTGATAAGCTGAATTTGCAACACTGATAATCATGTATTTTGATAACATGCGATTAATGCTTAATATTTAAGTCATTCTTTTTAGTTCGAAAACGGAGTTTTATCCACAATAACGAAACAGAATTATTGCACTCGACGCGCGTTTCGCTAACGATGTTAGTATCATCAGAAGATGATTAAATGATTTTCATAATCTCCTGGTGATGCTAACATGGTTAGCGAAGCGCGCGTCTAGTGCAATAATTCTGTTTCGGTATTGTGGATAAAACTCCGTTTTAGTGCATTTTGCCGAAGGTTCCATACCCCAACATAATTCTTTTTAGTGGCACAGAAAACTAAAACTTTTTCTCCACCATATGATAGCAAACACACGCCTGACTGAACTCTATTCATATAAAAACGATGAAATTGAGACATGCGATTAGACCACAAGAATAAAGGACTATTCTGACTTATGAGACACGATGCCGAGCGAAAAATAACCGCTAGGAATGTTTCCATGTATTTAAATGATGACAAATTGCAGCTAAAAATATTTTCATATTTTTAAACTTTGCCTTTTGTTTATGGCAGTGGCACACACATTAACGGGCGCTCGACGAGCGGTGTGTGTGCGAAGATGTTGATTGACACGATTCTTGAATAGTTGTCGGTTGTAATTAGGGGGGGAAACAGATGTCCTGGGAGTGAGTTCCACAGTGATGCAGTGCGCCAGACAAAGGAGTTCTTGTAAAGCGATGTTCTAGTTGTTTCCAGTTGCACGATGAATTGGTGCGCTCTTGCCGTCCTGGGAACATCTCCCGTGAAAGTATCTATAAAACAGAGACATCTCGGCCACATGTCTGCGGTGTTCCCTATCGAGATTCTGGGTCGCCGATGAGACGCACATCTCTCTTCTGAATAGAATCCAGCAGCTTTAGGGCGTGCTTTGGTGGGGCACAAATGTGTGAGCAATATTCTAAGCACGGTCTTATTTGCGCTTTATAGAGCAAGAGCAACTGCTGCGGTGTATACAGTTTTTTGTTGCGAACTAGCGCACCAAGCTTCTGGGAGGCTGATTTTACGATGTTAGCAACGTGGTCATGCCAGGGCATATTGCTGTTGACCGAGACACCCAGTAGTCCGATTGACGAGGATGAAGGAATGGGCGATACTGCCATAATGATGTCAGGGCCCGCCGTATTGGCCCTCTTGGTAAATGTGGCTGTTTGGGTCTTTGCTGCATTGAAACTGGACCAAATTTATGTCGCCCCAAGTTTGAATTTTCTCCAGGTCTTGATTGATTGCTGTAATCTGCTCCTGTCTGCGGTGATGTCTCAGTCGCTGGTAAAGGTTTTTCTGATCTAAATTGGGAGACAAGGGTACTGTCATCTGCAAAACTGTAAGCAGCACTAATCGTTTCAGTCAGCAGGTCATTAATATAGATGAGGAACAGAGTTGGTGAAAGTATTGCGCCCTGAGGCACGCCCGCGTTAATGGTGAATGTGTCTTAGATGTATCCATCAACTGCAACGTGCAGAGATCGGTTCTTAAGGAGACTGGCAACCCATCTGCAGAGAGAGGCAGGCAGCCGGAAGGACGGCAGTTTGTTGAGCAATCCGTCATGCCAAAACTCTGTCGAATGCCTTCGAAATATCCAACGCAATCGCTAGAGACTCTCCGTAGTTCTCAATTGCCCTACTCCATATATGAATGACATAAGCCAATATATCTCCTGTCGATCTCTCTTTGCGAAAGCCGTATTGATTATCGCTGATTATTCTGTTGTTCTCGAGGTACTTGAGTAGTTGCTGATTGACTACACGTTCCATGACTTTGGAGATTATGGGAAGCAAGGCAATTGGGCGATAGTTTGAGGGCGTGGTTTTGTTGCCTTTTTTTTTGGAACAGGTTGCACTCGATCGACTTTCCAAGAAGATGGGTAAATCCCTTTTCGGTAAGACAGAGAAAAGTCTGGAAAAAACGGGTGTTAGTTCGTTATACAGTGACTTTATACAACACAGTGGCGACAAACAGCAATTTAGCTCCGCCCATCCGCCATTAGGAGGCAAAATGTATGGCGGGTTTGTATTATTAGCATAGGATATTCAGATATTTTCTTTCAAATTAATTATTTTCCAGACATTGCCTATAAAATATGATATTAAAATCATAAAATAGTGATTAAAACGAAATTTTAATTCAGTCTGTTTTATAGAAGATCCGGATAGCTGCGATAAAATATCACCGTTATGAATAAAAGATGTGTGTTTAGGACAGTTTGCAAATTTAATAATAATTATTGTTATGCTATATGTTACACTAAGTAATAATGTTTTTTAAAAATTTAGGCTTGTACTATTTTAAATAAAAAGAGTAATTAATTATAACTATTTAGTTTTTTTATGCTGTAGTTTGGCAATTAAATAAATAAGTTTTATGAAGAAAGATGCTTCTTAAAGTTTTAATTTATTAATTATCATTAGATGACTAGAATGTTGCTAGTGTTTATATTAGGACTCGGAATTGTATTCGAATATTTGACTATTTTAAATACGAAATTTTTGTTAATTAAAAAACTCGAATATTTGACTAATCGGATATTCGAATATTTGACTGTTTGATATTCGACTATTCGTGTTTTCTGTGGAACAGTTATCATACAAGGCTTTTTTGTTCTTAATTTAAATTTGCTGTTTTAAAAAACTCATTTTCAAAATTATTTTGATTATGAAAGTCATGTTTTCGCAGTTTTTGAGCACTCTTCACGAATTTCGAAAAGTTTTTATTTTATATACCTAGGGACGATGCTACACTACGTAAACAAATATCACAAGTTGTTGATGCTCGTTTAATACTTTGCATTAAATATTCCGCAATGTTGTATAATGAATTCATGTCACTGTAATTAAGATTAAGCCCAGAAAAATTAGTCTTTTTGGGTATAGACACTTTGCTATATCTTCCATCACTCTTTAACACACAAACACATACACTAAAGTTTTATGGTGTTATGAAAACCCTTAAATGTTTTTAACGGCACTTTATTTACAACAAAGTAAAGTCACACCCATAACTACGTTCTTATAAGGAAAAAGGGACAACCTCACAAGAGCTAAACAAAGAAAGATTTGCCTCGTCCGTCATGAGGAGGCAAAACTAGCCCGACCAATAAAAATCGATACATCGATTGTCGCCACTGTCTTGTATAAAGTCACTGTAGTTCGTTAGCGCAGTTCTTTAACACGATGGCAGGTATTTCGTCCGGTCCTGATGCCTTTTGCGTATCTAGTTCCTTACGGATTTTACGAATAACACGGTGATGAAACTTGAATTCTGCCATGGTAGTGCTGATGTTCGATATGGTGGGGAGAACCTTGCCTTGGGGCACGTCTAAGGTAGAGTGCGATGAAAACATTTTGGCGAGCATGTTTGCTTTTTCCTTGGCTGTAGTCGCCGTGATGCCATGTCCGTCTGTCAAAGGTGGGAGAGACGTTTTTGTAAAGTTATTACTTACTGCCTTGGCGACCGACCAGAAATTCCTGGAACCACTGGGGCATTGCAAAAGTTTATTCCTGATCCTTTAACTGTATTTGTCCTTAGTTTCGTCGATCACACGTTTGCATTCGTTTCTCGCTTCGACAAAATAATTGCGATTTTCAGCGGTCTGATTTCGCTGTCAGAACTTGTAGGCTTGCTGTTTCCTACCTACAGCTCTTTCGCATCTTCTGTCGAACCAAAGCTTTCCTTTTGACGGTAACTTGATGGAATTTGGGATGTATGCTTCCATTCCTGAGGAAATTACTTGTGCAATCTCTTTTGACGGGTCATCAGTGCCAAAGCAGACGTCGAGCCAAGGAAAATCTCCCTTAGATCGTCCCAGTTTGCAAAATTGTAATGCCAGATTTTGCGAGGCAATGGTGGATCCTTCTGTAGAAGTGGCAATTCACAAACCGTTGTAATAAGTTAGTGGTCGAAAGTACCTAATGACGAACCAACTGTAATTGTGTACTGGTCAGGATCGGTGGTTAGAAAGAGATCCAGGAGGGCGGCGAATTCGCCCGTCTCTGAGATTCGAGTTGGTCCGTCTACAAGTTAAGTAAGCCCGCAGCTGATGGCAAATGCTTCAGCTTCTCTACCTTTGTTGTCGATCTTGTTGTGATGTTTGAGCCAGTTGGTGTTGGGGGCATTGAAACCTCCCAGAACGATGATTTCTGAATTGGGGTGATCGACCGGTATTGAGTCAAAAGTGGTAGCTAGTGTTAAAAAAAGCTTTGTGTAGAAAGGTATGTCTTGTCGTAAATGTTAAAATGTCGCTTTCTAGTTCAATAATTTGTGTGTTTAAGGATGATGATAGATAAAGTTGAATGATTATTAAGCCTACATTATACGCCCGTTAAATAATATATTATCATAATCAGAATATCAATTATGATTATGACATGATCATCTAATTTGTTTCATCTGAACTGGCGATTCAGAAAAAAATATATACCTTTCACAATTTTTTTCTAGCTAAATAAATTAGAGCTATAGGGCTTTCAAAGGCAACGTACTTTCTTTTGTTCTATTTGTTTAGCCTGACTATGCCTTATTGTATATTTAATTAAATAATACGTTCCCTTAACATAATAACAAACAGCCCTGTGAAATAACACAAGAGACTTTCTGCAAACACCTTCGCTCGTTAATGCTTTGTAAAAAATATGTTTAACAAATACACAAAATTATAGCATTTTGTAATCATTGAACTTACTGAAAAAGTTTGAACTCTATATCCACACATGATGTTTACCAATCGTGAACTCAAATCTGTAGCATTAATACAGCATGAGAAAGGGACACCACAGTGTTCGACACTTGGGGAGCTGCAGTTGAAATATTCATTCTTTGACCAGTCCTTGTATCCCTCTGAGCTGAGTCCACAACATTTGAACTAAAATGATAATTATATGTATTAATAATTTGTGAATTTCTTATCAAAATGCTTAACTCTTGTTTAAATAAAAAGAACAAGTATAGGCAATATGCAATGAATATGAAAATTAAAACGCAGTATTGTGCAGTTTAATATTAATAAACAATAATATATACTATACTAACGAAAATAGCAGAATCTACAATAAATGGAAACTTAAAAACCATTTTAATGTCAATAACTTCAGATTAAAAAAACACAATAATGAAAAGTTTGAACTGATAATAATTCGATTTTCCCATTCACCAGGAAAAAAACAGTAATAAATTTTTTTACCGAGAACCTTTACTTAAGTTAAACTCAAAATATGCTTTGTTATCTAAGCTATACATTTCATTGACAAAGTTATATATAAAAGGAGAGTAATAAAACAAAAAAAATCAATTCATAATAATCAGGTGGCATTACGATTCTACAAACTGGGAGGTCTAAGAGAGTTCTACCTAGATTTTCCTTGGCTCAATGTCGGCTTTGGCACTGACGAGCCGTCGATCTGTTGCGAAGAGATTAAGATATTACGCAAGTAATCGCCTCAGGAATGGAAGCATACGTCACAAATTCCATCAAGTTACCGCTAAAATACAAGCCTTCGGTTGACAGAAGAAGCGAAAGAGCCGTAGGTAGGAAACAGCAAGCCTACAAGTACTGGCAACAAAATCAGACTGCTGAAAGTCGCAATTATTTTGCCGAAGCGAGAAACGAATGCAAACGAATAATTGACAAAACTAAGAACAAACACAATCAAAGGACCAGGGATAAACTTTTACAATACCCCAGTTGCTCCAGGAATTTCTGGTCGGTAGCAAAGGCAGTAAATAATAACTTCACAAAAACGTCTCTCCCACCATTGACAGATGAACACGGCGTCACGGCGACTGCAGTTAAGGAAAAAGCAAACATGCTCGCCGAAATATTTTCATCGCACTCTACCTTAAACGTCCCCCAAGGCAACGATCTCCCCATCATATACAACGTCAACATTACCATGGCAGAAGTTAAGTTTCACCACCGTGATAGCTACTACTCAAGTACCTCGAGACCAACATAATAATTAGCGATAACCAATACGACTAACCCAAACAGAGATCGATAGGAGATATATTGGCCTATATCACACATATATGGAGTAGGGCAATTGAGAACTACGGAGAATCTCGAGCGATTGCGTTAGATATTTCGAAGGCATTCGACAGTTTGGCATGACGAATTGTTTAACAGCGTCTCTCTGCAGCTGCCAGCTTCTCTCTGCAGCTGCCAGCTTCCTTAAGTACCGATCTCTGCACGTTGCAATTGATGGACACATCTCAGACAAATTCACCATAAATGCGGGAGCGCCTCAGGGCGCAATACTTTCACCAACTCTGTTTGTCATCTATATCAATGGCCTGCTGACCGAAACCAATAATCCTGTTCACAGTTTTGCAGATGACTACTCATGTCTCCCAATTTAGATCAGAAAAACCTTTACCAGCAATTGAGAATTATCACTGCAGACAGGAGCAGATTACAACAATTAATCAAGATCTGGACAAAGTTTGAACTTAGGGCGACAGGAATTTGGTCCAATTTAATGCTGCAAAAAACCCAAGCAGCCACGTTTACCAAGAAAGCCAATGCGGCATGCCCTGACATCATTATGGCAGGATCGACCATTCCTTCATCCTCGTCAATTGGACTACTGGATGTCTCAGTCAACAGCAATATGTCCTGGCATGACCACGTTGCTAACACAGCAAAGTCAGCCTCGCAGAAGCTTGGTGCGCTATTTCGCAACAAAAATTATATTCACCGCAGCAGCTACTCTTGCTCTACAAAGCGCAAATAAGACCGTACTTAGAGTATTGCTCACACATCTGAGGTTCTGCTAAGAACACCCTAAAGCTGCTGGATTCCATTCAGAAGAGAGCTGTGCTTCTCGTCGGCGATCCGGAGTTGACCAGGGTCTGGATAGTCTGGAACGCTGCAAACATGTGGCCGAGATTTCCCTGTTTTATAGATATTTTCACGGCAGATGTTCCCAGGATTTGGCCAGCATCATCCCCCCCAGCAGCACCTGTCAGACAGTCGCGACAGACGGCTAGGGCGCACCCGTCCGTTGTACAACTGGAAACACCTAGAACACGTCGCTTTACAAGGACTCCTTTGTTTGGCGCACTGCATCACTGTGGAACTCACTCCCAGGACATCTGTTTCCCCCTAATTACAACCTACAACTGTTTAAGAACCGTGTCAATCAACATTTTCGAACACACACCGCTCGTCGAGTGCCATAGGATCTCCCTTTAGTGTATGTGCCACTGCCATAAAAAAGGTACAAATGCGTCAATGATCAAATTACACAAGCCACAAAAGTATATCTTACCAGGTCATTAGATTATACTTTTTCAAATAGGCTTACATTATATGAAAATTGAACATACTACATAATAAAATGTCAAATAGTGCTTAAAATCTATCTGACTTAACGGAATAGCTACTACTCAAGTAGTAATTATCAGGGACAAATCAATTTGTATCTTAAAAATGAAAAAAGGCATAACGTGGACTATATAATTATCACTTAATTAAAATTTGTTATTCAAAATGAGATTAATGTAGAAGAAAGGCCCTATCTAAAGGTAAATAATTATTGTTTTTGATTTAAACTTATTTCCAGCTTTTATGCTTGCATTGTTTGTATTAGCATATCTAATAGTTTTGTTTACACGCGGCAGACTAATAATTTCAAAAATGTTCTGATGGAATCACTTAAAGACACCTTGCATACAAGTTTAAGTAAAAACAATGTATTATACATTGCAAGGTCAAGGTATGTCCTCCAACTGATCTTAAGTACACTTTCTGATCCTTGGCTTGGCGTGAAACAACATTGGGAAGTTTAGGGTCTGGCTGAGAAAATTTTAAAAACAGTTTGTTTTATGGTCTGTATATTTACCTCATCATAGGTTAAAAAATTATTCTTAATTATTTAATACATTTATTTTTGGTAAAATACATAATAATTCGATACTTAATAATGCAATATTAATTTCCTTAAATACATTCAGAATACGAAAAAAGTTGAAGCACACAAATTGGAGGCTCCTCCACTTAGCTCTCTGTAAATAACAGAAGAGACTATACTTTATTGCAAAACAGTATTTCTCTTATTCCTTTTTAAAATATCTCAGGCCGGAAAATTACTGACTCCCAGTAAGTAAAAGTGTTGAAGATAGGGCCAATGATTCGTTCTCCACTTTTCCATAAGATTCAATAACTTCATTATTGATATAAATTTGCTCTTATCTAATGAACTATTATAATAAGATCTGACTATTGGCTTGAAGACCAGACTTTTGAGGTGTTACGTGTTCTCGGTTCTGTTATATGGGATGGAGGCATGGCCGCTAAAGAAAAAATATTACTGATAGATTGGAGGCTTTTGAGTTATGGGCATACAGAAGAATGTTGAGGATAAGCTGGGTGGATAGAGTTACAAACGACGAAGTGCTGAGAAGAATGAGAAAACAGAAATAAGTCCTACACACTATCAAAATTAGAAAACTTCAATACTTAGGTCACGTCATGAGGGGTGAGCGATATGGACTGCTGCAGGTTATCATGTGAATTTATTTAGAACAGCGGCATCGAAGGTTTGAATCGATGTGATGGTTGCCAACCTTCTCAGAGGAGACGGCACACGAAGAAGAAGAATGAAATATTGTAAAACACATGCTGTCGCCTTGGCGCAGAGAAATCTTTTGATTTATCCTACAATCTGTAACCTTGTTACGAAAAACGGCAAACCTGCTATATCTAGTAGGTAAGCAAAAAGCAAAAGAAATGTTGACCAAAGTTCCTAATTCATCAGCTTCCAAAATCGAAACCTTGAAAAATAACTAAAAAAACTTGTGATCTTAGGGGAAAATAAGCTAATAAGTATTGCAACTTTAAGTCAAGAAAATTATTCATATGTGGAAGACCTAAAGGAGGTTAATTTTGAATTGTTTGAATTGAAAGAAACACTAAATTGTCTGCAGACAATATTGTTCTGAATCAATCAATCAAATGGGAATAATATGGATAATGAATTTTCTACTAACAAAGTTGTTCTGAAGTCAGTTGAGCTTAATATGGACAAAGTGAGCAACAGAATAATCCCACAGAAGTGAGTATTGAATGTAGCAGTAAATATTCAAAAACGAATGTTGATATTATGCGATGAAATGGATCGAGGTTTGGCACAAGCATTGCGTGTTCAGTTAGACGAGAATAATTATAAAATTGCGTATAATATAATTAAACCAGGCACCTCATTTGAATGTGTTATATATCAGTTTGATAACTATAATGAGTCTGACTATGTGATTATTTCAGCAGGTGATAAGTTCAAGCTTAGCGATATTGACTAAAAATCTAAAATTATGTATTCATTCATATTTACTTTTACTATCGACACCGTTATTTCCTGACCAGTTGTCAAAAAAAAATTATAGTATTATTTTTAACTAAAGAGTAAAAAACCTATTTAAAATATGGACAAATTTCCCTGTACTAAATTATTTTGTAAGTAGCTGCAATAGAATACGTCAAAAGCGTACTAATGTCAAAGTATCCAGATTAATTTCGGATATTATTATAAGTGTAAATCCACATTGGAGTAAACGAGAATGCTGTAAGGTTGGATAGTTAGTGTAGAGAGCACCGATCTCGCAGTCTTGTATGACTGTTTATGAAATCATTGTCACTGACGATTCTAATGACCATGTACGAGAAAACTTTCTTCAGATTTTAAACCAAAACTGGAGGTGTGAATAGCAAAATGGAACAAGTTATGTGGAACATTTTAAACAATGATAGTGATATTATAATTTTAGCTGCAATATAATTCCGCCTTTTGTCCTATTCCGTTTCAGAAAAGATATAAATGGTGACTAAAAATGTTTATGTCAATAAAGAGAATATATCACAGCTTATACAATAATAAGTTGTGAATATATTTCATGATAATCTGGACGCTTTATGCGTGCGTATATTATTGGGTGAGAACACTTGTCTGCATCTTACTATAGTGATGTAGTGTATTCCAAATTTTATCATAAAATCGAAGCATTTTTTTTTGGAGGATTTTAACATTTTCAGTTATGTAAATAAGAGTAATATAGTCAATCTATTTATAATTGAATCACTTTAATTCAAAGCATTTGTATCAAGACATCTCAATATTACGCATTTCTACATAAATAAACACTGAAAACTTACAAGTTTGTGGTTCAATGCTTTGAACTAAAATGATTCAATAATTATAGATTAGTGTTGATATGAACCGCCATAATTCAGAGCCACATTGTAAACTAATTTTAGATTACTGAATATCATTTTAAAAAGGCTGATTATGTGAAAACGTATAATTTATTTAGAAGGAAAAATCGGAAAGACTTTAATAATATAAGTGATGTAAATATGTATAGTCATTGATAAGTTTTATAAAAATCTCATTATTAAATCCTTTATTTAACGTAAGTTAGTTTATAGATATTGCAGTTAAAATACTAATCTATTCTCTATTTTCGTCCCTATATTGGTATAAATAACAACGTCAATAGAAATAAAATCAAACATGTAAACACTAACCACAAATAAAGTTCTAATATGGTTCATATCTTTGAATAATGTGTTCCTAAGGTTGAACAATTTGATAATAAATATCCAGAATGGTTTAACTCGGAGATAATCAAGCTCATAAGGATTAAGAAAATATGTTTATCAAAAACTCGAAGATAAAAGTAGATCCTATTTTGAAAAAAAAAACAGCATAATGTAAATAGGTTTATAATTAGAGTTGCATATAATAAGTATTTACTGGCGTTTGAAAGGAGTCTGATGTCGAAATATTTTGGCATACTTAAGTCAAAAGGAAAGTCAAAATCAAGCCAGACATGTGCTTTGATGAAGATACTTTTAAAGAAACATGAGTAGCAGAGGGTTAGACTAGATCTAGTCTAATCTAAATGGTGCAGAAAAAAATCCTGCGTTATGTTGGCTTCAAGCTGCACATACCTTCAGAATGAGGCTAAGAAACTAGCGGATAAAGAGTATTTGGCTAACTCCGGGAATCCGAGGAAGGCAATCTGGAATCTTGTGACAAAATATACGGGGCGTGTAAATAAGTCAAAACAGTCGGTTATTGATTGTTTAAGAACTAGCTCATCCTATAAAGATAAGAGTGATTTTGAAATTTTGGATTTGATTAACGATTATTACATCAATGCTTGTCCTAACTTAAATGTAAATAAAGACGTGGTTTTGGGGGGAAATACCCATATATAGTGATACTCTTTTTTTATGTCCAACAGATGCCAACGAGATTGAAAAGATTATAAATGGTTTGAAAAATAAAAAATCGGTTGGTGACGATCAGATACCCATACATCTAATAAAATTAGTATCTAAAGAAATTGCAGGTCCTTTAAGCCACATAATTAATGTATGCTTTGAAAATGGGGTTTTCCCTGAAAAATTGAAAATAACAAAAATTAAACCAATTTTTAAGAAAGGCAACAAGACTGAAATCAAAAACTACAGGCCAATTGCGTTATTAAATAATTTTAGTAAAGTTTTTGAAAAAACCATCTATGAAAGAGTAATTAACTTCCTAGAAAGTAAAAACTTATTGTCAAATTATCAAAATGGGTTTAGAAGGAAGAAATCAACAATCAGAGCAATTTACCAAGCATTAGACTTAATCCTGAATTCCCTAAATAATGAGAAGGATACTGTTGCAATGTATCTTGATTTGTCAAAAGCATTTGACAGTGTAGACCACAGCTTACTTATCGGAAAAATGGAAAGAATTGGAATTCGGGGCATCTCTTGTAGATTATTTCAGTCTTATCTTGCAAACCGAAAACAATATGTTTCTGATACAACTAATGGTAAACACATAATCTCGAAACAGCAGGTGGTCAGGAGAGGAGTGCCTCAGGGTTCTATACTTGGTCCACTACTACACATATTGTACACCAATGAACTTTCTAATGTAGTGGGAAACACAGTGCAGTTTGCTGATGACACTTCAATCATTTTCTCTGTGGCAAATACATCATGCATATCAAACAAAATTTTTGAAACCCTTTCTGTTCTCGACAACTGGTTTACATCAAATAATTTACTGTTAAATGTGGATAAAACCAAACTTATTAAATTTCAATTCAAAAAAATCAAAGAACCTAACATATTTCAAAATGGTAGTGACCAAATAACCTCAGTAACATCTACTACTTTCCTTGGAATTGAAATAGACTACAGGCTGGATTGGAAACAACACATTGATGTTTTGGCAAGGAAAATATCTCCTCATGTTGTTTTGCGTTAAAAGTAATTAGGACCAACATTGATACTGCCGCAGCAAAAATTGTGTATCATGCATATGTACATTCACGTTTAACATATGGCATAATCTTTTGGGCGAATGGCTCAGAAATTGGTAGAGTATTTGTTCTACAAAAGCGATGTATAAGAAATATATATAACTTGAATCCAACTGAAACATGTAGAAGTAAATTTAAAGAGAGTTACATTATGACAGTGATATCTACATATATTTATGAAGCATTGCTTTTTGTAAGAGGAAATCTTAATCTCTTTAATTTGAATGATAGGGAACATGCATACAATACAAGAAATAAGTCAGACTTGAAAAATGTTAAATGTAATTTTAGCTTTATTCAAAGAAATGTACAGTACAATTTAATTAAAATTTATAATAAAATTCCATTTGTGACAAGGCGATTAGACCTAAAACAATTCAAAAAGAAAATTAAATTGTTTCTGATTAAAAGGGCTTACTACTCATTAAACGAATATTTTGAAGATAATCACATTGAATGAGTTTAGGGTTAAAAATTCTTTATACATAAAATATAACATTTGTTTTAGTTTTTAGTTTAAATTCTTATTAGTTGTTAGTTGTAGTTTTTGTCCTTACTGTAGTTGTTTATATACATATCTATTCTTTTTTTCTTCTCTTCCCTTTTTTTTCTTTTAGTGTTATCTGTCTCTAAGTCTTAGAAAGTTTTGAAATTTTTGACATGTCCTACGCCTTTCCGGCCTATATTTTAAACCTAACCTATGTTCTTTTTAAAATGTTGGACTAATAAAGATTTTTGACTTGACTTGACTTTGACTTGACTTGAATCTTTAGATTACCCATCTTTGATCACCTATCACTGTGTGATAGGTGCAAAGTTAGTGATCATATTTAATATAAATATTCCTGCTGGCGACCTTAGGGCACATTCACGTTGGAATATCAACAAACCATTCATGGGCAGTTTAACTCAATTAATTCTGCTATGGCATATGCGAATGAAATCAAGGTGGATATGTTTGATATTCCTTTTGGCAATGTTAAGTCCTAACTGTGATTTATTCAGAACAACAGTACTTACAGAAGATACTTCCAAATAGTACAGCAATCAATCAGAGTATCAATAAATGCAATATAAACAAATTTCAAAACATTACACACCTAATACAATAAATTTAAATTTAAGACTACAAATTAATCTGACATCAACAACAAAATACAACATAAACAAGAGCAAGTAAAACACATGAATACTCAAAATTTCAAAAAAAAACAAGTACATGTCAGGACGGAAATACAAGATACTATGGACATAACAGTCCTTGAACCAGTGGTCATGCTAGATAAAAAAAAAAACGTTTTAGATTATGTTTAAACTTGTGTGTAGACCACCCCAGTTGATATTCAGTGGGAACATACATATTAAAGCACTCCATAATCCGGTTTGAGGGACTATTGTGCCCAACATCTGTGCAATATCTGTGGACCGAAAATGAATCAATAGATGAATGTTCCATGACGGTGTTCGAAAATTGATAAAAGTGTGTAGATCAGGGAATCAATCTCATTTGCAATGATTTTATAACCAAACAGTATTGATAAGAAAATTCGAGGGGTGTCCAATCCAGACTGATAGTACTGTATAAGTTTGAGGTACAGTATAATCCCTCTTAACCGGCTTCGCATTCATCGGCCGACGGATTAACCGGCCTGTTTACATATGTACATAATATTATAATATTAGGCCGACCGAATTTTACTACACATTATTTATGCGTAGCACCCTCTTTGTCGTTCGATAGCCTTATGGATTGGGTTTCTGCAGAAACGTCGAAGAGGTACACCAAGTAGCGGACTAATATTGAAAGAAAAGACTAGCTATCCACAAAAAAAAATTAAAATGCAGGTGAATTGATGCTAGCGATGGCTGGCTTAACCGATGGAAGAAGCAACACGGAATTTATTTTGCACATGAGAGTGGAGAAGAAATGTTTGCTGATGCTTCTGGAGCAACTGATTTCAAGACCAAGTTGGGGGACAAAGTTCAAACTGAGGAATTAACTCTTGAACAAGTGTATAATATGGACCAAACTGAATTGAACTTTTAAATGTTACTAGAAATAACTTTTCTAGGCAGCCACAAAAAGTCGGCCCCGGTTTCAAAGAGCGCATTACAGTAGCTGCTTGTTCCAATGCAGCAGGAATCCACAAAATTCCTCTTTTTGTCAATGGAAAATCATCTAAGCCACGTGCGTTCAAGAACCTAAATCCGTCGTCCCTTCCCGTATATTACAAATCACAAAAATCAGCATGGATGAGCACAGACCTGTTTAAAGAGTGGTTTGAATCGGAATTTGTTCCAAAGGTAAAAAAGCATCTAAAGAGCATAAATCATAGTAGTGCTACTTTTGGTCAATGCAACAACTCATCCTCAAAATTCGACCTGCGATACAGCTGACATAAAAATAATTTACCTTCCCCCTAATATTACCAATTTAGTGCAACCAATAGACCAAGGGGTGATTGAAAGCTTGCAAAAACGATACAGACGTAAACTTGTTTGCGAAATTTTGCACAGTTCAGACAGTGAAAACAAGGGCCTTCTAGAAATCGTCAAACAAATCAACATTAAGGATCTGATCTACAGCTTTTCAAGAAATGCCGCCCTCCACTTGTATAAAGTCTTGGCGAAAACTCTGGCCAGACATAGAAAAACTTGTTGAAATTGCAAATTTTTCAGAGGGTGAAGGGTGGAAAACAAAGCCATTCTTTATAAGTTATCGGGTAACGAAACAATGCAGCCAGAAGATATAGAGAATTGGATGAAACAAGTTGATGAGAATCTTGAGAACGATTTTTTGAACGATGATGAAATCATAGCTTTAACAACCAAAGAATATGAAAAGAATGATGATGGTGAAAGTGGTCACGTAGAAGAGGGGGAAACGATTTCTCAAGATGAAGCCAGAAATATGATGGACATAGCGAGGGACATATCATTAAAATATATTGAGCTTCAAAGTGAGTCAACAGCCCTAGACGTCTTGGTCATGAAAAAATGGAGGGACTTCACATTCAAAAACTCACTGCAGGTAAAGAAACAGAAGAAGTTTACAGACCTTTTCCAAAAATAATATGTAAACTTGTTCTAAAAACTTTTATGCAAATAATGTAATATTTATGTAGGTAGACTCAAATCTACAAATAAATATGTCTTTAAAAGAAACTTTTCTAACTTTTTATTCGCAAAAAAAGTGCGGAAAATATACACTTCGGATTAACCAGGCTGGTTAAGAGGAATTAACTGTAATTCATTGTGATTGTAGTATTGTTTGTTGTTTTTATTTTTTAAATGTTTAATTGCGTGTGAGCTACTCCACCTATTTAATTATATCATTTTAATATGTACCTTATTTATTTACAATGTTTAAGTGAAATGTATTTTAACCATTTTCTCAGTTTTAAGTTTCATTTAGTTTGTATTTGTATTGTGACTTGTAAGTACTTTGTATGATTAAATTTATCCCATTGAGTAAAATAAAAAATAAATAAATATACTATACTACGAATCTCATAGGCAGTATATACTCCATGGTTAAAAATAATCTCCAGCTTATATGGTTCTATGTTGATCAGTAGTCTTTTAATTCATTTTCAAACCGTCTCAAAATTTCAATTTGCTTAAATTATAAATCCTATATTTCGGTAGTGTTTAGGCTGGTCATTTGTATGACTTGTTAGGCAAACTAGAGCATCTTAGTTATTATCTTAATTTCCTAGGATATGCCTAGAAGGCCTGGAAGAGTTAAGCAGGCCTTAGGCGTATGTTGTTTTTTTTGTATTGAGATGCATAGTGCATGACTGTGCATAATACTGGCCCGATATGCTCCAGATAAAGTATGTGTAACTCATGAGGCTAGTATTAGAGTAAGGTGCTTTTAGCATTTTTTGTTGTAACCTTTTTTAAGTCATAAATTGAATTGAATTTCTTTAGAACACTTAATACAAAATCAGAGCCACATGAGTTCTGTGGATGAACTCACAAAGTTTTCTAGGCTTATCTCTTGCAGTAAAAATCCCATGAAATGTAGTTGGAGTACACTCTTGTTATAATATTTGGTGGTTCATGGTTTATATAAGTATATGTTGACCATTTATAAATGTTTCCATCCGCAATGACTTAATGGGTTGCAGTATCTGTAATTAGCCAAGGCTGTTTACTTGAGTGAAATAAATAAATAAATATTAAAACATCGCAAGGTATTTTGAATTTGAAGATACAATTCCAAAATGCTTGAGGATATACGTGAATTATGTTAAATCCTCTTTTCAGTTTTATACTTACTTCCTGTTGAGCAAAATCAATAAAATTCTGTAAATCTGGGTCATCTCTGTAAGTGTGAATAATTTTATCTGTAAAGTTTTCTTCTAAAATTGATTGCATGGAATGTGGGAACACAAATCCCAAAATTGCAATGCCCATTTCCACAAGAAAGAATATTAACAGGCATAGCGAATACTGAAACATATAAATTTAATTAGGTATACCAAACAGGAATATGTAGCTAACGTATATTATTTGTTAAAAGTAGATATGTAAGTAACTATCTCGGTATCGACTAAATATTTGTTTCCACATCAGTTAATGGGATACTTACAAACTTGAGCAAACACGTATTTTCTCTAAGGGCTCCTACACAACCAGCAAAACTCACTATAAACACTACTCCTCCCATTATAACCATAACTAATGATACATTCAATATAACATCATATACATTTTCCAGTTTTACCCATCCTGTCAACTGCCACTTGTCTACAAATGCATAAAGTCCTATACCTATTAAGAGACCTCCAAAAAGCTGAAAATAATAAAGAAAACCTATACTGGCAGACCTATTTAATTGAAAATAAAAAGTGCTCCATTTATATTTAGAAAAGAATACTTATATAAAAAATATAACATAAATATGCATTAAGGAGTAACTTTATAATAACATACACAAAACTGACCACTTAATCAGATTCTATTAGTTTATTAAAACAAAGAAATCGATACATTGGATAATGGTATGATGAAATTAAAAAATAACCTTCAACAATAGTCATATTCTCTTATATTGACTTATCCTATCATTCCTGTCAATGGCCATACCTAGCTAAGATATTTTTCTGACCAAGGGAAAATGGGCAATTAACAATGATATACTAAGTCCTATATTGTCTCATTTGTCCAAATAAGGTTCAGATACTTAGTCTTATGAAGTGAGATATTTTCTAGATTTTATTGAAATTTGTCAAGGTAAAAATTAACAGTAAATATCAGAAATCCAATAGATCTAAGAAAAAGGGGAAATGGGCAATTAGCAATGATATACTAAGTCCTATATTGTCTTATTTGTCCAAACAAGGTTTAGATAGTCTTATGAAGAGAGAGATATTTTCTAGATTTTATTGAAATTTGTCAAGGTAAAAATTAACAGTCCATATCAAAAGTCCAATAGATCTATTGTCAAACTGTCAAGCTTGGCAATATAGAATTGTAAAAAGTAGTTGCAGTTAGCATAAAGAGCCTGTAGTTAAAATAAATAATAGAAAATTACTTTAATGACAAATTTCAATTTAAATAAGCACTTTGCTTTAACACCTATGAAGATATGGCAGTACGAAATAATTATATCTACGAAGAATGATAGTACCTAAATGCAATGGGGAAATAAAAATACCTTGACAGTTTGTGAGATAATTATTATTGTCAACATTAGAAAATGAAAAACAAAGAATGTATTACTGGATAATGCTTAGAAATTAATTTAAAATATGAGGAAAAAAAGGTCAAATGTATGTGTCCACAATTTCAGACACATCTCAATATTAAATAAAATGACTAATAAAGTAGAAATTACTTACCCAAAACACAAAATTTAAGAGAAATATTAAATATTTTACACAAGGGCTAACATATGTAAAATTGCTGGAAGGCTGACGTCTGTAATCTCTTCTGTGATGATGTGAAGACATTTTCTATGAGTAAAATAACAAAGGCAGTTTTTCAGTAGTCACCTTTTCATTAAAAAGTTCAATGGCCTATTTATTGTTTCACGTTCTTGCTGATGGTATTATAATATAATATTATGAAATATCTAGGTAATTATTAACAGTATAATAGTGTTTATTCGGTCGGAAAGATTGTTTATCGAAGTTAAATAACGGTTTGAGAAACTAATTGATCACTGGCAGTCAACACAAAATTTACAAAACTGAGTAACTGACAGTGACAACTAAAGTCATCATATCAAAACCACAACAAGCAACTAGGGCTGTTCCGGGTTTTAAAAAATTGTACTGGCAGCTAATGCTTAAATATACTAGATATGCTCCCAGTCACGGTACAAGGAGAAACGGTATAGTATTCCGGCAGCCAAAACTCGTCGAGTTCGCGCAGTTACGTAGGTTGCGTAAGAAAATCAAGACGACTGCATTCGATTTATATGGATTTGTACGTTTGTACAAGTTGACATCGTGGTTTTCTAACTGTGAATATTTTATTTGTTTTTCAAAATGCCTGGATGTGCTGTGGCAAAGTGTAATAAATACACTAAATCTACTCAAGGCACTAATATTAGATATTTTTGTTCTCCAAAAAATAAAGATCTGTGTAAAAGGTGGATCATTGCGTGTAGACGGGAATATGAGATAAACGTAAAGAATGGTATATATTTAACTAACTAGGTGGTCTATTATGTGATAGGTTGTAATTAATTTGTAAAAGAAAATAATATGTCTAACTTTTAGCTTACATAATATGTTCTGTTCATTTTGAGAACGTTTATTTTGCTGAGCCTACACTTATAGAGAAGTTATTAAATTATACATCAAAAACTAACTAGGCTCTACGTTGTGAAAATAATAACTAATAACATAAAAATACTGTATATTTATTATTTCAATTGTATGCTTTAGAATCTCAGCACGCAGAGTGTTGTCAAAGCAACTGAATTTACTAGTAGTATAATTGGATAAACAATTATTTCTCCACATGAAAAACATCTTATCACATAGAAAAACATTTTTACCACTTGTCATATCAAAAGTTATTCCTAAATTTCATAGATTTTAAATCTATGCAATTCTTGTCCAATATATTTTAAATGCGCGCTATGTCTGAGACTCTACGCAAACTACGTCACCGCCCGGCAGCGGTGCGCAATAGTATACCGTTTCTCCTTGTACCGTGCTCCCAGTCCCAGCGTAATAAAACGTACGTCATCATGTTCTACTTTCTTACATTTTATATTTTTAGTAAATGTCACATTCTTTAAAGTAAAATAATACACCAATTATCAAGTCTTTATTTAGTTTTATATTTTAAGCACATAATTATTTTAGATATAATTTATCTTGTTTCTCACTAGTATACTAAAAATGCCCCTTTGACTCGGACGTACTAGTAATTAGTTGTTTTTAAGATCCTTTACACAAGTAGAGCACTATGTAAAAATCGGCCTCTGCTATTGGTCGATCCACATCACATGGCCCTCCGCTCGCTTCACCCGCTACGGGCTACGGAGGCTCAAGAAAAGGACACTAACCAGGTGCTAACCCAAACTAACCCAAGACATACCCAAAATCAAGAAAAAAACTGTTTAGAAACAATCTTAAAAATAAAAATAAAAAAAGCAATGTGGTTTAAGCCAGGACCGTCCAGGTGAGACCCAATCATCTAAACCTCTTGACCCCGAGAGCTCTTGCGGCAAATTGATTGCATCACGAAGACATATTGTAATACGAAATGGATCGACCATTAGGAGAGGTCGATTTTTTACATAGTGCTCTAGTTGTGTAAAGGATATTAAAAAGCTAATTAATAGTGCTCAATCTAGTACTATTGTTCTAAACAGAGCAGCACAGTTAACAACAATCAAACCTTATATAAAGAATCAAACCAACAAAAAGGGGAACCATATTTTCGAGTCGTTGGAACAGCTCTTACGTGAGAGGAGAAGGTTTTATAGATGGCAATGGCACACACACTAAAAGGAGATCCTATGGCACTCGACGAGGTGTGTGTGCGAAGATGTTGTTTGACACGGTTCCTAAATAGTTGAAGGTTGAAATTAGGGGGAAACAGATATCATGGGAGTGAGTTTCACAATGATGCGATGCGCCAGACAAATGAGTCCTTGTAAACGTTCCAGGTGTTTCCAGTTGTACAATGAACGGGTGCGCCCTAACCGTCTGTCGTGACTGTCTGACAGACGCTGCTGGGGGCGGGATGATGCTGGCCAAATCCGGGAAACATCTGTCGTGAAAATATCTATGAAACAGGGATATCTCGGCCACATGTCTGCGGTGTTCCAGACTATCCAGATCCCGAGTCAACTCCGGGCCACCGACGAGACGTACAGCTCTCTTCTGAATGGAGTCCAGCAGCTTTAGGGTGTTCGTAGGTGCCGTACCCCAGATGTGTGAGCAATATTCTAAGCACGGTCTTATTTGCGCTTTGTAGAGCAAGAGTAGCTACTGCGGTGTAGATAGTTTATTGCTGCGAAATAACGCACCAAGCTTCTGCGAGGCTGATTTTGCAATGTATAGCAACGAGGTCATGCCAGAACATATTGTTGTTGACTGAGACACCCAGTAGTGCAATTGACGAGGATGAAAGAATTGTCGATCCTGCCTTATTAGGGATGTCAGGGCACGCCGTATTGGTTTTCTTGGTAAACGTGGCTGCTTGGGTTTTTGCAGTATTAAATTGGACCAAATTCCTGTCGCCCCAAGTTCGAACTTTCTCCAGATCTTGATTAATTGTTGTAATCTGCTCCTGTCTGAGATGATAAGTCTCAGTTTGCTGGTAAAGGTTTTTTCTGATCTAAATTGGCAGACAAGGGTACTGTCATATACAAAAGGGTATACAGGATTATTTGTGTCGGTTAGCAGGCCATTAATATAGATGAGGAACAGAGTTGGTGAAAGTATTGCGCCCTAATGCACTCCAGCATTTATGGTGAATGTGTCTGAGATGTGTCCATCAACTGCAACGTGCAGAGTTCAGTTCTAAACGAAACTCCGTCATGCGTATCCAGCTCTTTGAGGATTTTATGAATGTCACGGTGGCAAAACTTAACTTCTGCCATGGTAGTGTTGATGTTGGATATGGTGGGGAGATCTTTGCCTTGAGGGACGTTTAAGGTAGAGTGCGATGAAAACATTTCGACAAGCATGTTCGCTTTTTTCCTTCGCTGTAATCGCCGTGACCCGTGACGCCGCTTTCGTCCGTCAAAGGTAGGAGAGACGTTTCCGTAGTTATTACCTACTTCCTTTGCTATACTGACCAGAAATTCCTGGAGCCACTGGGGTAATGCAAAGTTATGATGCATTTTCAGCAGAAGGGCTTTAGTTTTAATTTCAAAACCGTTCCAAATAATAATTTCCTGTTGAATCCTGCCATATCAAAATACTCCGCTTCATTAACGCTGCCAGATATATCACTAACATGCAAAACAATCTATTAATATAGTACATAAAAAGATAGGCATTCATATTTACAAATAAAAAGAGTCACGGGTATCACAGTATACGTGATAGAAGTGAATACTTCTTTATCGAGTCTCAACTTATTTTATTTATTTGAGCCGGTTGCGATACATTATAATCAATTTTAATAGATTTGGTTGGTTTTGGTTAGTCGTCTAATCAACTCTCGGTTAGTTTCACTTAGTCTCAACATATTTTAGTCATATGAACCGGCTTCGACACGATATAATAAATTTTAATAGATTTGGTTAGTTCGGGGTAGTCGTCCAATCCACTTTCGGTTAGTTTTACTTAGTCCCATCTTATCTTACTTATTTGAGCCGGTTCCAATACGTTATAATCAATTTTAATACATTTGGTTAGTTTGGATTAGTCGTCCAATCAATTTTTTGTTAGTTTCACTTAGTCTCCTCAACTTATTTTACTTATTTGAGCTTGAGCCGGTTCCGATACGTTATAATCAATTTTAAACGACTTTGTTAATTTGGGTTAGTCGTCCAATCAACTTTCGGTTAGTTTCACTTATTCTCAACTTATTTGAGCCTGTTTCGATACGTTATAATCCATCTTAATAGACTTGGTTAATTTGGGTTAGTCATCCAATCAACTTTCGGTTAGTGTCACTTATTCTTAACTTATTTTACTTATTTGAGCCCGTTTCAATAATCAACTTTTTATAAACCTTGTCGTGACGCGACCTTGAAAAAACACTTTCATGATCATGAAACCACAGAAATATTCACTTCAAAGAAAGTTCAGCTATCCGGCCTTCCGTACTATTTTCTTAATAAGATATTAAATCAGTCAAAATGCAGTAAAGCGGCCTACACACGTAATGATTTATCGTACTCCACGTTGAACTGCATATCGTAGAGAAAATCGTACGGCTTGCAGTACAACCATTTTCTGTACACACGAGGCGACACATCGTAGGCTGCAGCATTTCAGATTATTGCAGTTGCGTTGTAGAAGCGGTAAAAGCCAGCAAACAGTGGAATAATATGTCTTCCATAATTTCAAAAAGAAAAGCTGCTGCTATTTTAGTTACAGTGTTGTTGATTCATGAAGATGATGAACAAAACCAGTAAAAAAGAAAAAATGGTGTAAAAAGTGATTCTACACACGTACCAATTTGCGTTCAAACACGATAGTTGATACGATATTTTATGGAAGTTCCGTACTGCGAACGATACGACAACTACGTACTGCGAGGCATCCAATTTGCCTACACACGCTACGATTTATCGTTACTGCAACAGTTTCGGCCGATATCGTACTGCAGGCAGTACGCTAAATCGTTACGTGTGTAGGCCGTTTAAGCGCGATCATGGAACTTTAAGCATTTTTTCGTGAGGTTAATCCAGCATAAACGGGTTAGGTTTTCGCGACATAACCTGAAGTAAGGGAAATGTTGATGTCGTCATCGTTAGGTTAGCCAAGCATAATCCGATTTGGATCAGGTTTTGCTCAAGGTTTTGCTTGGGTTATGTCATTTGCATCAGACAGAAACTAGCGTTTTCGCCAACAAAACCGAAGTATCTCCAGTGTATCATACATTTATGTTGGCGGGGATAGGTATATGTCGTATAAAGGTTAGTTCATCATAAATTGGCATAATCTAAACCCAATTCGCGAAAAATCCTTCTTTGGCTGCGGCGTGGATTGAAGGTGACAGTTGAGAATTTGGATTCTGGTTATTTATTATTCTTGTGGTATCGATTCATACGTTTTGATACTTGCGATACCCGAATATCGATTCTTGCACAGTATAGTATCGGCATTATCGCATATCCCTAGTCATCAGTCAGTGGTGAATCACCACATCACGCAATGGACAAGCGTTTACTAGCCGCTGTCTAGCGACCCGACCAAATTTTCGATGCCATATTAGGTTAGGTTAGTTATTCGTTAAAAGAAGGGGGTTTCTTTGTGAATGTATTCGCATTTCGCGGAATAGTATATTGTGTAACTAGGAGGATAAGCAAAACATTCCTGGATGATTGTGATAATTGCTGGACGAGGCGCAGCCCAGGAATGTACTTTTCCTCCGAGTTGCACATACTATTTTTTATCCGATCGGAATTAATTATAATACGTATTTATAAAAATAGAGCCAAATATTGCTCTAAATAAAACGGTATAAAGGGGTTTGATGATACGATCCTTTTCGATATAAATTTCCCGGGTACTTTGCAGGAGAGGGATTCCCGGCCTAGGACGGAAATGTTATACATACAGTTATTGCATGTTGCCAAGCAACGAATACAATATACTGGAATCATGAATTTTGCTGTGAGAAAACACATCGGAAAGGTATAGTTTTTCGTCCGATCGAATAAAAACACATGCAAGCTGCTGTATATCCACTATAATATGGCTTTTATTAAATATATCCTGGTTTTTAGTTAGATAAAGCAAAATATTTCGTAAAAAGTGCATCCAAATTACGAGCACGTATTACAATAAGTAATATTTCACTTTTGGTATGGCCCTCCGCTCGCTGCGCTCGCTACGGGGGCTCAAGAAATGGAAACTAACCATTTGTTAACCCAAACTAACCCGAGACATACCCAAAATCAAGAAAAAGCTGCTCAGAAACTTAACCTTAAAAAATATGAAAAAAAGCAACGGGGTTTGAACCCGGGCCGCCGAAAGCCGCCGATTTGAAACCTTACCATCTGTACTTCTCGACCACGAGGCTCCTGCTGCAAATTGATTGCATCGCGAAGACATCGATTGCAATCGCTCGAGTCAACGCCACCTATACTAGATGGCGCTGGAGTATGCAGTATCGAAAATTACGTCGGGTCTCCAGACGCTTTTACCCAATGGTGATTGGCTGATTGGTGAATCACAGAGGAAGACACACACCTTTGTTTCACCACACACAGATTGTGACAGTGACAGGTGAAGGAATAGAATAGGATGAGACTGTGAACATATTTCAAAACATATGTAAACATGTCAATGATGTAAACCAAAACCAAAAAGTGACACAGCACAGCCACAGATGTCAGCAAAGCATAATAATATCTCAGCTGATTTTAAAAAGTAAGGTAAATATTTATATAATTTTTAATAAAAAAAAACATATGTATATGTAGAGAGAGCATCATATAATATATTTAAATGTGTTGGACTGGCAGTCCAAGGAAGATTTTTGATTATCACAGGCTTGCCCTTCAACTGACTCGATTCCATATGTAGTGCTTCCTGCTATGTCATTGGAGTTTTTATTTGATATCCCAAATTTGTTTAGATGTATATACATACCTATGTTCCCTACATTATTTTAATCTCTTTTTTATATAACGTTCAAACAGCGCGTTAACCTATGTAATGTTATGTAAACTGATGTATGTAACATCTGTCGTGTTGTGAAATTTGCGATTGCATTTATCATAAGTTAAATTTTGTATTTGGAACAGCTGCTTGTTGCATTATGTCGATGAAATAACTAGCGCCAAATGCTGAGAGCTCCGAAATTATGGCAGTCAACTTATTCCAAACCCCAGTTTCGGCGCCCTTTCTCTTTAGCTAGATAATCAGATTCAAAAAATATTTTATTTATTTATTACAAAATATAACATTCTAAATGGTAAAGTAGTTGAAACCCTACATCTTAGACTGTGAAAGAAACACATATAGATCAACAGTAACAGCAAATGGCTCGCCAGCAAAATATAAATGAAGGGACAAACAGTAAATACAATATGAGAAAATAAAACAGGCTGGCACATACTTACACCAGCTGTTTAATTGTAGCAGTACTCAGTTTAAAAATATCTGACCATAATTAGTTCTGAGCTCATTCCAAAAATAATCTCATCTCCAGAGTCTGCCCAGCAGGAATACGAAAGGGTAAATCTGCCAAGTAGAGTCTCGCAGCTTTGTCAATGAGAGAAAATCTTCTGACAATAAAGCATATTTGATTTGATTTGAATTGTCGCATTAATTATTTTATGCAGGAAAAATAATAGGATACTCCAGGATCTGCCTAGCACAGAGAAGTTTGATTTCATATAGTACATTTTGATAAGAGAACCTCAAATTATATAAGAGATATATAACAAATTTATCTTGAACTGGTTCAATTCTGTTGTGCCACTGATAATATGGCGTCCATATAATAGAGCAGCATTCAAGAATGCTGCAGATCAGGCAAATGACCTCAAGTTTTGAATTACCAATTAGGTACATTCTCTTCTCCACTAGATTACTTAAGTCGTATATTTGTAACAGAAACCTCTCTTTTTCCTACATCTGCTTTGGAAATTGGGTATTTTTAAAAGATTGGCATGGACATGGTTTCACTTAGATTTTTCGAGGCTCTTCCTGACTCGGATCTGGATGCATTAGCCAGAGCGATAAGTGAGTCATTAGTGGAAAATTCCCAACTTGTTTAAAAAAGCTTTACTTAATTATACTTCTTTTTAAAGGCGGAGATCACAACCTTCGCTCCAACTATCACCCAATTGCTCTGCTTCCCACTCTATCCAAGATTTATTTATTTATTTATTACTACACTGCCTAACAGGAAAACGTCCCAATTACAAAGTAGGAAAATATAAAAGCATAAAACATAAAAGAACTTAAAAATAACAACAGTACACATTATAAAAATTCAAAGAGTTCACTAATAACAAGCAAAAATAAAATAAAATAAATAAAAGAGTACAAATAAATGACATATTCACATAAATCACAAAATTAAAATCATAATTGCAGAAAATAATATAGCGGTATTAGGGAGTGGTAGTGAAAAGGATGTTATGTGCTATTAGCGGAAAATGTACAGAAATGTCTGCAGATTTGTGGAATTGTGGCATTAAAGATATCAAAGTCTTTGTTATAATTATTATGAGTTCTGCACATAACATGGATTGGTGAAAAATGAAGGTTATTTGTTTGAGCTCTTGGCACAGGAAAAGTTATATTTTGTCGCGATGATAAGTGAGGGACTAGAAAATTAATTTTGTTTAACATATCAGCTGCATTGTCTGTCATAGGTGCTTGGAATCTTTGATTATGTTTGGAAATTGTTGTAGTTAAGTATTTGAAATGTGAATTTTTTGTCTCTTTTTGGGATATTTTTTCCTGTTGGACAAATAAATAAAATAAATGTAAATGTAAAATAAATCAGAACAGTCGATCTGGTTATGTTGTAACTTAAACAGAAACACCTGAGAAAATTAACTTCTCCTGCGGGACAAGGGCTGCATATCAAACATTTCCAGTCAAATCTCTTCTGGGTATCCCTGAGGAGGATATATGCCATGAGTTTTTAAGTATAGTAGTTTCAGGAATCTTCGCTGAACTCTTTCGAGATCATCAACATGTGTGTTATACTCAGGTAACCAATCTACCGAAGCATATTCTAAATTCGACCTGACAAAAGCGAAAAATAGTGTTTTAAGAGTATGGATGTTTTAAAATTCACTGCTCAACCTGGCAATAAATCCAAAGGTCTTGGTTGTTTCTGAAATTATAGATTTATAGTGTTTTGTGAATTATAACATTGTCATAATTCATACCCAGATCACAAAAAGATTCAGGACTGGTTCGATAGTAACTTGTTGACCTTCAATATTAAAAAAACTAATCTTTTAACATTTAAATGCACCTTAGATGACATCCAGCTGGGGACATTAAATATTGACAACCTAGATGATGTTAGGTTCCTCGGCATTCATGTTGATAGGGCACTGACTTGTCCTCTGGTTGTTATGCCTTAAGATCAGTGGCCAAGGAACTGGACTCATCTGCTACTAAAATGGTCTATTCTGCTCTCATTGAGTCTCATCTCAGGTGTGGGATTCCCTTTTGGGGCAGCTGCAGTGAGTATTTGTTTAATTCGGTGTTTGTCTTGCAGAAGAGAGCTATGCGTTTTATGTTTGGAATGAAGGGAAGAGATTCTTGCAGGCCCTTTTTTATGAGAGAGGGTATAATGACTCTTCCATGTCTATATATATCAGAGAGTGTATACCTTGTCTTTAAGAAGTATAAACACACTATTACCGAGGGTCCATATAATACTCGACAAATCCACAGCATCCCTCTACCGATACTAACAACGGGCCAGATAAGAAAATCATTTATTTATAATGCCAAGAGAATGTTCAATCGTCTTCCGGTGAATATAAGATGTATTCAGAACATGTCTAAATTTAGGAGTGTTTTGAGGATCAGTTGTGAAACTAGTTGACTTAGTTCAGGTTTTTACATCTAAATTCTAAATGTTTTAAAATTGTTTTACTGACTATGTGTATTGTGATAGAATTTGTTTGGGCGATTCATTTTTTTTTGTTTCCACCGATTCTGCTCTTGTCTTAGTATTAAGTATTTTATTTTTAAATAGTTATGGTTCAGCTTTGTCAATGAATACAACATGTATTTTGGACATTAAAGCATGTTTTGATTTGATTTAAAATTGTTGGATTTATTGAGTAGTTGTACAGAAATGGATTTGTTTTTAAGATAAATGATAACACATTTGTCGATGTTCAGAGAAAGTTTGTTTAAGGTACACCATTCGATCAAGGTATCCAAGTCCCTTTGGAGTTTTAGACAGTCCTTAATTGAGTTGAAAAATTAGTGCAAGTCGGATGTACTTCCTTCTTAAAAAAACATATTGTGTTAAGTGCCTCACAGTTCGGTTTTCAAGCAGAAAAGAACACAAATTATGCTATTTTTGTTTTTTAGATCAACTCTACAACCAACTAAATGACGGTGTCAAAGCTTTAGCAGTGTTTTGTGATCTATTGAAAGCATTCGATTGTGTGGATCATGGAATACTGTTGGCAAAATTGGCGATTTATGGAGGTAGAGGAGCGGCTCTAGAGTGGTTCAGTTCCTATCGTTCGAAGCGATCACAGTCATGTCATTTCTGACAATGAAGAGTCCACTTCTGAATTTTTGAATGTGACTGACCTTGCTCACCTTCCAATCAGTGGAAAAATTCATTTGCAGATGATCATACATTTCTATGGCATGATCCTGATGTCGAGAGGCTCACTGTGGTCATTCAGAATGATGTCTCTTATAAAGGAGTGGTGCAATTCAAATTGTTTATCCTTTAATGTTTCTAAAACTAATGTCTTAAATTTATGCGATATTAGAGATATTCATTTGGAAGAAGAGATATAAATTATCAAATCCCCAAACAACCAAGTTTCTGGACTTAACCATAGATAATTGTTTAAAATTTTAGGAACATATCAAAATTTTAAATAACAAAATTGGGTCAAGCTACTATGCTCTTAGGGTTATATCAGACAACCTTGGATTGGATATTGCTAGAGATGGTTATTTTGCCTTAGTCCAATCCAAGGTCCAATCTAACCTTTCGTATTGAATTTGCTTTTGGGGATTTGGGGTATTTTGTGTTTTACCTGTATCATATATTGTTTTTGTCTGGTCTGCTTTGTCTGTGAATTTTATACAGCTGTTAGTTAAATGTATATTGCTTTTATGCTTAATTTGTTCCTTGATATTATATTTTATAACACTTCGTTTTATTTTGTATGTCCTATTTTATTTGTGCAAATAGTAAATTTGCAGGGATGCCAATCAACTATCAGGAAACGTGAATTTTTTCAATCTGTCTTTAAAGGGTTTGAAAGATGAAAGATAGATTACAACAGGGTCTTTAATTGACATGAAAGTTTGTTTTTGGCGTGTTCATTGATTTATTGTCACTATTGTCGTTATTATTATTTATGATTTTGTAATTGGCTAGTTCGTTAATAAAGAATTTGAATTTGAATTTTTTTTAACATAATTTGTGTAATATCTTATTAAAATGCCGGCGGCATTGGATTTAGTGGTACGAGCTCACATTATTGTGTTAGTGGAGAATGAATGGAACATATGGGACAAACAGAAACACAGCTTTAAAAGTAAAGCAAACGTGGGAAAAGAAGGAACTTTGGAAAAAAAGGTGGAAACTGGAAGACCAAAATGTCTAGTGATGAACAAGATGCTGGCTGCTTTAGTCACATTTTTCAGACAAAATCCATTTGAAATTGCAGGAACTACTATACTACAAACACATTTTCCAGGATGGCGTTCAACAGTTAAAAAGACAGATTGAAAAAACAGTGTAGCTGCAAAGAAAATGTTACTTACTTACTCTTGAAGATAAACAGGAGCAAGTATTGTTTGCACTAAATAATATATACCGAGATATAGATTATTGGCAAAAGACTATTTTGACAGACAAAAAGGTTTATCAGTCAACCTACAATGGCTACATTAAAGTATATAGACCTCGGAATACAAGATTTGATGAAAGGTATGTCTGCAATACTGATCGGTCTGGGCGTTTTTCAATTAATGTATGGACTTGGATTAGTGTGCATGGGTTAGGAGTATGTTCGAATAGTCAAAGTCAAAATTGCTGTATTATCATAAACACAAGTGTTGTTGATAAAGCCATGTTAGAAGAAATATGTAAAAAAGGGAAAAGAAAAAAATACAAATAATTACTAACTATAGTTGGTGAAAATAGAAATCATATGCAATGAATAGAAAATAATTAAAATTATAAAGGATAAAAAATTTAAAAGTATAGAGAAAGCACCTGTAAACTAATTCTGTTTAACTACCAATTTAGTTTAAAAGTAAAGTACAAGTAAACAGGTATAATAAAAAGAATAATACAAACAAAAATACAATGTATAAGTAACATAAAGTTGAGACAAAATATACAGTCTTGACTAAACACAAAATAAAATATAGTTCAGATAAAATGGCACACTCTTGACAAAACACAGAATAGAATAAAATAAAATAGGCAAGTCATTTACTTATGGGCACTAAATTACCACCATCATAGACAAAATTGTTATGACGTATGCTCAACTATAAGAATAAAAAAGACAAAAAGCTAGATTAGAAATGGTCCAAGAGGTATACCTCTATATCATAGTATGCCTTCAAGAGCAGCAATTCCTTAACTTGCTTCATAAATTGCTTATATTCTACAATCTTTCGAAAGCTCTGTGGCAGGTGATTAAATATCTTCCGGCCCGGGAGCCGGCTAAATAAAATTATTCAAAGAGATAGGGCGATTACAAAATATTAATTATATAATATTATAGTTTACTTTCTGTGTAAAATATATTAATGTTACTAAAAAATAAACTTTCCTTATACAATAAAGGCTGCTCAAATTAGTTTGCAACATATGGAAAACTTTTCATTATTGATTTCACAGAAAATATCATTCTCAATTTTTTTAAATTCCTGACCTTAGGGTTTTTTGGAAAAGCGGTATCTTTTTCAGTCATGGAATTTTCTGAGGAATCAATAATAAAAATGTTTTCCTTATGTTGCAAAGTTGTTTGACCACCCTTGTATATTATGTGTAATTTTATTTTAAACGATTTGTAACTTGGCCTTAAATATCATTAGCTTCTGTTCCGTTCTCTGTCTTTATAGTTCCCTTCCGTCCAATATTTTAATTATTGCTTTTATAAAATATACTATTTTGAAACCTGAGAAATGATAGGCAGGCTTACACAACTAAAAATCTAAGTTAAGTTATTTCATTTTGAAGTTAAGTTAAATTAACTATTGGTAATATTTTAAATCCTTGTTTTTTATTTTCAAGACTTGACCCCACATCCACCACGTGGAGTGAATGTGGAGTGACCACCTGAAAATTGAAAGCATTTTATAATATTAAATTGTAGCCTGATTTTTTCTGTTTTTCTTTTTTATGTGATATCTCAATTATTAGGGAAAATACAAGATTTAAAAAAGGGTATTAAACAAACATGAAATAAACAAAAGAAAGTGATACGATTTTTTATTCACTAGAGCCGCTCTCATTTGCTCGGTACGTTGAACTGCACGAATTCTGGATCCTTCCTAGCATGTCCCAGAATATGTTTGATCGGATTAACAGATCGAGAAACACGCAGGTCAATCCATTGTTCTTGGCTGCTGAATAGTAATGATTTTTATTTCTTCTAGTAATTTATTAACGCAATAAAATAATGGTGTTTTATTTTTTGAGAATTCATGGGCTTCTTTTTGGTTATATTAAAGTTATTCCACATTTATCAGCACCCTGTACATCGTTCTGTATTTTTTCCGAATTAATATTATTTCTGTGCCCTAGTCTGTTGTGGATAATTTTATTTTATATTGTATTTCTTTGATAATCTTGTTTGCATTTTGGGCTCCAATGTATGGATATTTCTAAGCAAAGAAATTCACATTTAAAGCTACTAACAATGGCGTCTCGTGAGGAAGAGCATTCGGTCGTCGCTCCCAACGATTTTTCTTTTCTTCAATATCTATATATTATGTTTATGTATTTTATGTCTATTATCGATCCAATCGATATTTCTCATGAGTAATTTTCTCGTGTATTAATTATTTCAATTTTGTCACTAGGACTTTTGATAGTCGGGTTTTTGGCGCAGTTACAATCACGATTTTACGAAAAGTAAAGCAAAGGCGTGTGATTTATTTTTATATAGTTTTTCGACCTAATACGAAAATAGATATCCCTCTCGTCCATCGAACCCCTATGCATCAGTTGCCCTCACACGCCGTCAATGGATACCGGATTATCCATAAGAATGTTTTGTACTGTTTGAACGTAAAATATATAAGATTCGATAGCTGACGAAAGTTATGCTGTTATATTGTGCAATTTCAGAGATTCGCTTTATTTACAACACATTACACAATATAGTTTCTTTGGTTGCAAGCATGTTTCATCAGCCTGTGCCGACTGTTGCCTGTTGCTTTGTTATTCTTAGAAATCTTGCCATTTCCACTATTTAATCTCATCACTTCTCGTGCTTTTTGATTAGTACGCGCTCTCGCACTGGATAAATAGTTTTTTTGTTGTTTAGAGTTCAGATGATAAAAAATATTTTTACTTTATAAATATTAAAGTACCATAGTTTGTTTACAACCCCTTTGTTATTTATAATATTTTGAACCAATTTAAAATTATTTATTACTTGACCTGCTTTAATTACTTTTGGATATATTGCAACCCCAACATATTTAACGCTTTTTCCCTTACCTCTCCGACAGTTGGGACATAGTGAGACTCAATTTTTTAGCAAATGACTGTGTTGAGTTTGCAATGACCCATACCAGAATTTCAACAAAATTCGCCATCATCTGTTGACCCCAAGTTGTCTCCGATCCTCCTATAACCGTTTTCTATGGTTGTTGCCGACTTGAAATTTTTGCGTGATAAGTTTTATATTTTCTGTGGCCTGTATCGATACCCCAATCATCATGTAATTAATATTAAAATAACTAATAATGAACAGTATTTATTACCTTATAGAAGAGAAAGTAAGAAATATCGTAAATATTTATACGACCACATAAAAGTGTTAACGTTAATAAAATAATAAATTCCAAAAATATATCCAAAACTATGTAGGGTATTTTTAACTTTGAAACAAATAAAAATAAGTTGTAAAAAGATATGAGGAGGCTCAGATATTAAGTATCTTTTGTTCACAGTTTACTTTACCGGTTCTGAATAGTAATTGAGCTGAATCTATTTTTAATTTAAATGTGCCTGTGGCATTGATGAGAGTGTTTATTTTGGAACATTTTGCCCACTCAATCAGTAGCTTTATTGATCGTCTCATCTCGGCCAATTTCCCTGGAGCGCTGAAAAATGCAAAAATTGTCTACATTTTTAAAAAGAGGGGATATACAAAATAGTGGCAGCTATCGTCCCATTTCTCTTTCGCCTTGAGAGTATAAATTTACGATCGACTATTGGAATTTTTAAACCGTTATAACATCTTGAAAGTTCAACAGTTTGAATTCAGACCCACAAAGTCCACAGAATTGGCGGTTTTTCATGCCTTGTCATATATGAAAAGGTTGATAAAACTGTAGGCTTTCGATACCCTAGAATTCACAAACTACAACAAACCGCAACAGTATGACAAAGGACGTACAAGATTATTTCCCAAACACATCAAAGACAGAACAAGGAGAGTCCTTGTTTCACTTTTGTTCCTACTGTCAGTGAATGATCTCTTGGGCGATTTTCATGGGGGACTGGTTTGCCAATATGTGAACCACATGTGTCGGTCTTGTAGTCTAACTTCTCCCTGTCCAGTTTGTCCTAGCGCTCTGCACAGACATCCACAATGATGGCATATTGGTGCAGGAACAACGCCTTAAGCTCAATTCCAAAAAAATAAGCCTGCTAATGTGTGGCAAGAAATCAAATCATGGATCGTTGCTTATAAAGTTAGGCAACAAATCTCCTGTTGCAGAATCCGTAAGGTTTCTGGACCAGGGTATTACACTGGATTCTTGCTTGGGATGGCAAAACACATTGAAATTTTGAACTTAAGACTAAGTAGTGCATGTAATAATATCCATACATTCAAGAATATTACTTCTCCCCACTGTATTCGAATTTTCTATTTTCTTCACATACAATGAGTTATAAACTAAGTATGCAATATGCGTTCGCGTTTCATCAAGGGATACTTCAAAAACATTCATTGCACAAAAGTGAATAATCAGATTGGGTTTGTATCCAAGAGTGTCGTGTAGGGCCTACTTCGCAGAACTGGACATTATGATTATACCACCATTCTATTTTTCTAGTTGTGCTGGTAAAAAGAGTCCTAATCGTGATTTCTATGCACGCAATATGGAAAAATCAACTCGAAATCAGAATTATATGAAGGCACATAGGTTAGCATTCTATGAGAAAAGTCCATATTATATGGCTGTTCGTGCTTATCGCTCGCTGCCGGGTAACATAAGAAATTTAAATAGTATTTTAGAAGGACCGTGATTTGTACGATTCATTTTATTTATGAGTGCATAGCTTTTTAGTTTATTTAAACAAAAACAGTTGATGGTCCCTGAAGCATCATATTTACCTTCCTTTTGTCGTTGTCTTGTTCTTTATATAAATTTTGCTGGCAATAAAGGCATTTTATGATTATTATTAGATAGTGTAGATAGAAATCGTGTTTTATATAAAAGGTCGATCATAGTAAAATATCATTTGACGATTTCGAAAAGCCAGAATAACAATGTCGTAAAAGTTGCTTATGGAAAATGATTTCGATTTGTTACAACTGGAATGTTAAGTTTTTATCTATCTACTTACCTTTGACTCACAGCTCCGCTAGAATGTATAATTGGCTTTTAGTTTATGTTTGACTTTTAAAAAGCCGTTTAGTCAAGCTTGATGCTTGATATGACGTAACCCACGCATTCATAAACATGACATTCGAAATAATATGGATGCAACCCCGAAATTGACATTGACTTACTTATTCATCTATAATTTGATTTTGACTTTTAGATTTGTGTCTGTTTGAATTATCAATTGGCCAGCTTATACTCATCTAAACTGTGAAGTATTTATTTTTCATTTGTTCCAGGACTACAATGGTTGATTCATTCTTTATTTTTAAATCATCATACTTGTCTATATAAAGTATAAATGCCCCCTAAAACTTTTAATAGTATAATTTCTTTTCAGATTTGTATATTTACAGTGTTTCAGACGCAAGTTAAGAAAGATTGATGTATTTCCATAATTTAGGAATGCTCACGAGAAAAATTAAATCATCCTGCTCAGTGATCAAGGTGTTAATGTCGACGCAGCATACAGTACGAGCAACTTAAACATAAATTTCCGCATTGTTTTTTAGCAAAAACGAAAATATTTGAACGGAGAAAGAAGATATTTTGTACACAGAAGAGAGTAATAAAAGTAAGTTGATTCTGATGTATCAAATTAATATTTTAACTATATTTTTTTAAGAAATTTAAAGGGGCCTATACATTATCAAACAATTTGTGCATCGAATCGTTGCGTAAAGTTGGGTTGCACAATTGCACATTTATTCAAACATTAGTTACAAGTTGGAAGTTGTATGAGAATGACCAACTTGTTCTCAAGTGCTATTGCGTCTATTATTAACGCGTGTGCCCTAGATGATGGCGATGCAAACACTAGAAAACAAAGAAGAAAGCAACGACTTTAGATGAAAAAATGGCTAAAGAGAAGGGTGACTCTTAGCCACGACAGTCTAATACAGTTATCATGCCCTCCTGATTACAAAAAGTATTTGAGACTAGATTCCCATACTTTTGCAGACATTTTGAAAAAGGTATTTCCGCATATCTGTAAACAAGACACACAATTGTATTTTCACAGACGAGGGTCTCGTTATTTTCAACTGCTGAAGTTAACTGAATCAAACCGCTTTGTCGGCTATCGAGTTTGGACCCATGAGGGTAGGTCCACGCCTGACAAAACAATGGAACGGAACGCAAATAGCGCGATGCTAACTAGGACAGAATTTATGGTCATTCCGGAGAGAGTTTGTTCAGCTTTAACTTTTTCCCGAGCAATTTCAATCGACATAAGCGTCAAGTTTATTTACTTATTTATTTAAATACAAACTCCACAGATTTACATCCATTTACGGAGTAGGACAGGACATGTCAAACCATACTAATTACATAGATCCTCCAATAGGTGATTAATTGATTTCTTAAATCCATCCAAACCCAATGCAAAAATATCACAGTCATCTCTAATTTCATTACACAGCCTGCACATTACAATAAGAGGAGAATTGTAGTAGTAATTTGTTCTTGCATTGTCAACATATAATGTTAATGGACTTCGTGTCCTATAGGATGGTACATAAAAATTCAGACAACTTAACAAACTTGGATCATAAATTAGGTTATGCAGTAGTTTATAAATAAACACCAAAGAAGCAAATTTTCTGCGCATATCCAAAGATTTGATGTTTAGGGAGATCATGACATCCTGCTTAGCTATATGGAACTCATACAGCCCTGTTTCTTTGTAGTGAACATACCTTAGAAATTTATTCTGTATTTTCTCTATTTCATATTTGTGATTTTTGTAGTATGGGTCCCATATAATCGAACAATACTCAAGAATGCTCCTTACATAAGATATATACAATATTTTAATACATTTTATATCACGAAATAGTTTACAGCTCCGGACAATAAAGCCATACATTTGTGTTGCTTTATTTACGATATTGGATATGTGGGTTCTAAACGTCAACTGCATATCAAAAGTAACACCAAGATCTCGCATTTCTGTGATTTCACTCAAGAGTTTACCACCAATCGTATATGGGAACCTCATAATATTCTTCTTTTTTGAAAAGTGCAGAACAAAACATTTGTTTATATTAAAAAACAAGTTATGTTTAAGTGTCCATTGATGTAACTTATTAAGATTCAGTTGCAGCTTTCGGCAATCTACCCCATCACAAACCCTTGAGTATAGCTTCAGATCATCTGCAAACATCAATATATTTGAATTTGTTATTTCCGTTACTATATTATTAATAAACATTAAGAACAATAATGGTCCAAGATTTGAACCCTGTGGGATACCAGATGTAGCCAAATAGTAGTCAGAATAATATCCTCTTATAACAACCCTTTGATATCTCTCCTCCAAGTAAGACTTAAAGAATGCTACCAAGTTATCATGAAATCCGAATTCCTTACTCAATTTTGTCAAGAGAATTGTATGAGACACCTTATCGAAAGCTTTGGCAAAATCTGTGTAAATTACATCTACTTGAAATTTACTGTCTAGGCTTTCAGCTATATACTGCGTGATATTACACAAATTAGTGCTTGTGGACTTATTACTTAGTAAGCCATGTTGATATACACTAATCTTATGCGATACATAGCTGTAAACATATTTATATATAACACTTTCAAATATTTTTGCTGGACAGGACAATAGGGAAATAGGTCTATAATTTTGTATATTTGATTTATCACCACTCTTAAAGACTGGACATATCCGAGTTTCTTTCCATTTTTGCGGAAATATATTGCTTTTAAGTGAAAGTTGTAGAAACAGTCGAAAGCCAAAACTAATAAACTCTAAATTTTGTATTTAATGTTATTTTTAAAATAGTTTTTTTGTCGTTTTCGAAATCAGTCTTTTTTCTTCGCCCTGTTGATATCAATAATAATAATATTATCCGTCTAAGCTTTCCTAATTTTTTAAAAATTACTTTAGCCGTAATAAATGCACCCGACAAAAGGAAAGAAAAGATCAAACACCAAACTAAGAACCAACACAGACGTTAAAATAATTGGTAAAATTATTTATTTATTAACACAAATTGACACTGCTAACAATTGCGTATTGCAGTGCGGATAATATATGTGGATAATAAATGTATGTCGGACCAATTTTACATTCGTTCGGTTCCGATGTGTTTCGTAGGTATGAACCCACTCTGAGTCTCATAGTTGGAACCCAATCTCGGTGCAACATAAACTACCAGACCACAAAACCCCGTTTTTAATTTTGTATTACTTTTCTCGTTTTTGTTTTAGTTTATTTATTACTTACTAATAACGAATAATTAACTAGAAAGTGTTTTTGTTCAATAAGGTTACACGATGAGGTATCAAATTAAAATTACGTGTGATGAGTGTAAAAAAATTGTAGTTGAACACTCCAGCTTTACTTTTGTATATTCACACATGGTATAAGTGCCTCTAATAAATTCGAAATTACACTGGGTAATAAATACTATAGAAGAACATATTTGTAAAAATCTAATTTGTATGGCGCTCCTTTAATGCAGAAATAGTCTAAGACCATTTTGCCAAAATTGAGATTTTAAATTACCGAGATACTTTAAGATATAGCCAATCGGATCAACTATGTCATAATATCCAAGTAATCACGAGAATTCTAAATATCATGTCCAATACCTTCATAATTTTCAATGCAGTATCCTAAGGGTCCTAATGCGTAATACTAAACCTATACCTCAATTTTGTAAAAGAAACGACTTAGACTAGTTCTGCATTAAAGGGACGAATTTCCTTTCAGGTCCCTACGGTATGACTGATCAAATCGCATCACCACGGGAGTCCTTAAGTTCCTTTGTTGAAAAGGCTGGCCTCAAATGTAGCGAATACGATAAGATTCTTGGTAGAAACGTTTTGGTAGCTCCTTCTGAGGAACAATATGAGCTGTTATTGAAGAGATTAAAACAGCAACTTGGAGAAGGTCGAGGAGAAGTGATACTTGAAGTAAGGCTTAAATTTTAATGTATAAATTTGGTTTGTAGGGGGAGAGTGAAACAAATATACTATAATACATAGACATATCAAGGCAGTTTATTTTGATGTAAAGATTTAAAGTTAATATATATTAGCTGCAAATCTTAGTGTAATATACTGTGTGTTCCAAAAGTTCCGCAATGTCCAATTATCTCACGTATGAAATTTGGAACCTAGAGTGAGAACAAAACTCTGCGCTCGCTGGAAGTGCCGTTGACGTTGCCAGATGTCCCACTTTCGAGAAATCACTGTCCACTTTTTATTTTTAAATGGTATATCCACTTTTTATTATTTTTTTATTGGATTCCCTGCTTAATTTGCTGTATACTGGTACTAAAATATAGGATCCGAAATTGAAAGTAAGTCGAAATAAATGGTTGTTTTCTCAAAGAAGGCAACGTATCCCTTGTAAAAATGTTCCACCTTTTTAAGTTCTGGCATCTACCTTTTCAAATGTATTGCAGATTGGACACTGTGACAATTCGATTTGACATAGGGGTACTTTTAATAGATATTTGTCAAAAAGGATTAGGAAAATAAATAAGTGAAAATTCTTTCATCTCTGAGAAATCAGATTGAAAAAAATTAAAGGTTTCAAACAATTTATTTTTATTTTAAATAGATAACAAAAATCTAAACTATTGTATTAAATGTTCAAAATGTTTACCTTGTAGTTCTTGACAATACTCCAGGTTATAATAAAATCTCTGAAGAACATTTCGGATAATTTCTTCCGTAATTTGATCAGTTTTATTTAATATGCGCTGCTGCAAGCTGCAAGTCTCCTATATCTTCAGGTTTAGATACAAATACTTTATTTTTGAAATGACCCCAAAAGAAGTAATCTAAAGGTAAGATATCAGGTGACCTAGCTTGCCATTGTATGAAATCTCTGCTGTCAATCCATCTATTTGGAAAAGTTAAATTTAAATATTCACGGACCTGTTGACCATAGTGTGGAGGGCCATTGAAACCATATATTTTGGTAGTCTGGACCAGCCAAACGTCTAATTTCAGAAACAATGCTTTGAAATCAACATCTTCGCACACGCACCGCTCGTCGAGCGCTATAGGATCTACCTTTAGTGTGTGTGCCAACTGCCATAAAAAAAAAGCATTTTTAAATATCTTTCGAAAGTCAGGTTTCCTTCAATAAAAACGGACCAACTATGTGGGTTCCAAATATTCCAGCCCACCCATTACCTTTTTGTGGATACTAGGTACGCACTTCCCGCATCCAATAGGGATTTTCATCACCAGTGTCTGCAATTGTGGCGATTTACGTCATGGAGCATAGATGTCTTTTGAGTAGTTGGGATCTTGATCTAGTTTGTTCATCATTGTCTCACTAAATTCAACCCTTCTGCCGAAATCGCCTTCGGAAAGTTCGTGTACCAGGTGAACTTTGAAAGGGTGAAATTTATTTTCGGCTAAAATTCTTGCAACCGATGAGTTAACCATGCCAATTTCTAGAGCGGTTTTTCGCAAACGAACAATGGGGATTTCCAACAAAAGACTTAAACATCAAAGCTTCTTTCTTCATTTGTGGCTTATTTTGGGCGGCCAGATGTAGGTCACTCTTTTATGCTGCCAGTATCATCAAACATTTTTACTATTCTCTGAACAGTTGAGGCAGAGATTGAATGTCGGTTTGGAAATTAATTGTTAAATAAAATAGCGACCTCTGTGTGCCCTAATACGATCTGCATAACCGCCCATCATAAGTAATGTAATTTTTTCCCTTTCAGTTAAGTGAACCATTTTAAACCGTGATTTTTAGACTATGATTTAGACAATTAATAGGTTTGTTCTAGCAGCGATTT
>MU185669.1:61717-80069 GCA_016904865.1 Pissodes strobi | reverse complement strand
ATGGCTTGGCTTTGGTTTGAAATCGCTGCTAGAACAAACCTATTAATGTATTCATTGTCAGTGTCCAACCTGCGGCACATTTGAAAAGGTAGATACCAGAACTAATAACAAGTTGACAGTCATTTCTCGAAGGGGGACATCTGGTAACGACGCCGGTATTTCCAGTGAACGTAGAATGTTGTTTTCCCTCTAAATTCCAAATTTCATAGTGTGTCCAAAGAGCTCCTGAGATAATTGGACATTGCGAACTTTTGGGACACACTGTATGTAATACTACGTGAGAACATATTGTCATTACGCCAAAATAATAATTAATAACTATCTATAAACGATAATATGTATGAAGTTACTAACGATATTATCTGTAATAGCTTGGATAAAATCGTTCTTGATTCTTATCTTGCATTGACAATAAACTTAGCTTATTATGATTAAAATTTAAAATATTGTTATTATTGATAAGATGTGGTTTTAAGCAAACTATTTTAATATCATGTGTTATTCTAATTATTTATAATTTATTTTACCATTTCGGGACTATTTTATGATTGAATGAATCTCGCAATGCGGGCAGGATATCTCATGTTCGCACGCTATCGTTCTGAACCCATTGTGTGGTTCTTTCTTTAGTAATTTCAATCCTATTTAACCCAGCTTCGACCGTGAAGCCATACGGTTTTCTCGGTCAATATTCTTTATGTCCTCTGTATTCAGTACACAACCCTTAAAGTCCATCGTTCTTCTTACTTACACTGGGCACGTCATGCAGCTGCCTTATGGAAGCTATAGGATCCTCACCACACGCATGTTCCAGAAATAGTACTCTGTAAGAAGCCCTGTCACGAACCTTATATTTGTTTACTGAAAGCTATTAGAATTTTTACCTATACCCTATCAGGAGTTGAATATCCTGTAAGTGAGCTAGCCTGTATCATCTGCGATGCTGTCTCGGGCAGCTCAGGGCGGGCGGCGGTCGTGGTACTGGATATGAATTCTCGAGTCATTAGAACAGCTGTCACATGGGAAGAGAAGGTGTAATAGGGATGTAAATTTATCGATTTTAATGGATGGAAACAATCGCATATTTGAAGAATACAATACATCCATATTACGCATTCTTGTCCCAATGACGCGAGAATTCACATCCTGGACGGCATACTGCCTTGCTGAGACATCCGTCTCCTTCTTCTTCTGTTGATGCCTATCCGTTACCGGATGTTGGCGAGCATAATGGCTATACGGACTTTACCCACTGCTGCTGCACGGAATAAGCCCACAGCTGGTGTATTAAACCACACTCGGAGATTCTTCAGCCATGAGATTCTTCGTCTTCCTACACTCCTTCTGCCTTGTATTTTGCCTTGGAGTATAAGCTGCAAAAGTCGATATCTTTCAGGATTTCTCATGATGTGGCCAAGGTATTCAAGTTTACGTTTCTTTACTTGATACACGACTTCTTTTTTCGCTCTATTAAGCACCTCCTCATTGGTAATATGATCCACCCATGAAATCCTCAGAATGCGACGCGACGGTAGAGCCAGAATTTAAATGCTTCTAATTTTTTGCAGGATGCTTTAGATAACGTTCATAACTCAACGCCGTATCGGAGGGTTGAAAACACATAGCACCTCAATATTCGCATTTTGGTGGTTAAAGACCAGGTCTCTAGTTTTGAATATTTTTGCCATTGTAAGGAATGTGGCGCGGGGCTTTTCAATTTGGCATCTTATCTCAACAGAGTGGTCCCATTCTCCATTAATATTTGTTCCCAAATAAATATATTTGTTGGCTCTTTGGATGGGTCTATCATGTATCAGTAGTTGGCCGTCCAAGCATTTATTTTAAGAAATAATCATGACTGTGGTATTTTTTGTATTCAGCTGCAGCCTATATCTTTCGCTTACTTCTACCACTCTGTTCATCAATCTTTGTAGTCCTTCTAGGTCATTTGCGACAATTACCGTGTCGTCCGCATATCGTATATTATTAATGCATTCGCCATTGATAATCACCCCGTCCGTCGCGTCGGAAGTATTTTCCAGGGCTTCTCGATATACGTATTCTGAATATATGTTGAATATCAATGACGAAACCACACACCCCTGTCGAACTCCTCTCTGTATCAGAACTTCATCGGATTCCTCACTTTCTATTCTGACTGAAGAGGTCTGATTCCAATAAAGATTTGCTATAATTCTTAAGTCTTGTTTCTCTAATCCCGCTAATTCCAGAGCTTACATCATCTTATTATGCTGCACCTTATGGAATGCTTTCTGATAATCGATGAAACATGCAAAAATATCCTGATTAACATCTCTAGCTCTTTCGAATAAGACTAAAAGTGCCTCCCTAGTACCCAGGGCATTTCTCAACCCGAACTGGGTAGAACTAATCTGTTCTTCGCAAATCCTGTATATTCTTTGAAGGATCAATTTCAAGAAAAGTTTAAGAGAGTTACTCATGAGACTAATTGTACGAAAGTCTTCACAGTTCTTTGCGCTTGATTTTTTTGGTAGCGTTATGAATGTACTTTTGAGCCACATGTCGGGTATGATTCTAGTGGAGTATATTTCATTAAATATATCTGTAAGCCATCTGATATCTTCGTCATTCAATAGTTTTATTAAATCATTCCGGATATTATCTGATCCTGGTGCTTTTCCATTCTTCAACTCTCCCACAGTTCCAGTAACCTAGTTGACTGTAATCGGCAAGAAATACTGTACCAGGTACGTGGGAGGATTTTCCGATCTGTTAGCGTCTTCGAACAACTGGTTTATATATTCTTTCCAGATTTGTATTTTTCTGAATCTGATCTGAATTTTCCCGCTTACATTGAAATTATATAGGCCTGATGTCTCTTATTTTCTGGTGCATCTGCGCATTGTGCTTCTATCCAATCTTGTCTTTGCATATTTCGGTACCCTGTTATCCCCTTACAATAATCCCCTCTCATTCATTAACTTTAATATTTCATCTGTCATCCATGGTTGTTTTTTATCTTTTTGAGATATCAGAAATTCATTACCAATACTTTCAAACTTTTCAGCCATTTTGGGAAGAGTCGATTCTCTACACTGTGGATCTTAATCTCCGTCAACTATGATCAGTAACGTTTTAATTCACTCGTATAGTTTCCATCATGCTTGTTGCAAGGGATATCCTTAAGGATCTTTAATGTGGTAGTCCTCCCGTGGCTTTCCACATCCGTATGCCGTTGATTACTTATTTATAATTCTTTCGCGTTTGGGGCCGATTCCTCAACCTCAGGACAATAGGGTGCCTTTACCCATATCAGCTCCTCCACCGGTAGGTGTTGGCTAAGAAGATCCCCTCTTCTTATACCGGTAATCACTCGGTCGACAGAGCCTCGTTGTTTATCTAGCAGGGTGCATCACGTGCAGGTGAGGTTGTCAGTTGGGTCGACTTTTCCCTTGTCATCACCCCTTACACACCCGGTCTCCTAGTTGCCTGAAACTTGAGTGTCCTGGAATATTTGCGAGGACCGCGAGGTTCATTCAACCTATTATTACTGACTAGGACTTTACCACAAGCGCAGGCAATGTCATACTCCAGGACCGACAAAAAGTTCTGCTATCCCAATGAATCAACGCCCTCCAAAGTTCTTTTCAGATTTTCATATTGACATTTTAAAATTGTATGCATTTCCAGTTGGAAAACGGTTTCAAAGTAAATACGATATATTTATTTATTTATTTTTGAGCGAAATTGCCTGCTGATATCAATACTAATTTTCATTAGCCTGGCTGAAAATATAATTCATGTAAGTAAATAATCTTGATTAAAGGATAATCAAATTTCTAATTGAATTCTGTATTTGTATTGCGTGAGTAGACACTAAGTTCATTTGTCTTTGTTCAAAAATTTGATTGTTGCTTTCACAGTATTACAAGCTTATTTATGTAAATCGTTTATAGAGTTATTTTTACACTATTATATGGTGGCAATCGTAGTTTTGAAATTGTGAACATATTGTGTTTTCAGATTGGTGCTTCCGAGGATGGCAGTGAGAATGGACTTCTGGAGGACGAACTCGAAGCAGCAGTAGCTACTTTACAATCTTTGGCAGATAGTTTGAAATGTAGTTGTGTAAGGCTACGCGAGAGGAAGGAAATTCGAGGTGTTGTTGTGCAATATTTAATAAGGCGGGTTTTGGATCAGACTGGTGAGTAATTATTGGATTGAATTTAATATAAGATAATGTTTGACCCATACCATCTGGCCAGTTTATAAAATGTGGTCCCATTAATTGTTCATAACAATTAGTAGCGTGGGTTACTGGATTATTCAAACCTTCTTCTTTTGTTATATTATTTGTATTGAAATTGCACAATGTAACATTATCTAAACCCGTGTTGTAACTGTAATATTGGTTTTCGTTTATTTTATCACTCTTATATGAAGAACTATGTAAATTTATAGAAATAAACATGTCCCGTTAATAAATAACAAGATTAACCTGAACAAGCAAACTGTTCTGCAACTGATGATATTATTTCAAGTTACATTAATGTTAGAACAGGTGATTCGTCTTTTCTGAAATTTGCATGAATTCCAGTTGGTTTTCTCGATTGATTTTTAATTAAAAGACCAGCTCTTGCAAGTCATTTGCAGCAATTGATCTTTGGCTTTTCCTGGCATGTATATTAATTGTGTGCTTATATTACTTATGCGTTTATTCGGAAATAAAGAAAATTATTATTATTATTTACATAATAATGCGTTTTTACTAATTCTGTTTTAGAAATTTTCAATAATTTCAGTTGGTTTTGGCAATGGTATTTATAAACTACGTAATAACGTTGAAATAACTTAACTTTTGGTGTGTGTTTTTCCAGATTAGACAAGATTTTGGAAACATCTACATAATTTTAACACTAAACACAATTGCATTGTAATTTGAAAATTCCCAAAAATTCTCCAAATGTTTTAAGGCTTAATTCCCGTTATTTTTTTAAGTTAAGTTACAAAAATAGCTAAAAACGTATTTTTCTGTGTGCTGATGCCCACTTTTATTCATCTAACAGTTACTCCGTATTAATTTCGTTCATTGTTTTACTTCACTACCTTTAAAGTATCGTATTATAGTTTTCAGAAATCGGAGTAAAATATATCTCGTTTTTATTTTATTTTCATGGCAGACTTTTTGGAAATTCGTGTAGCTGTGGTAGGAAATGTAGATGCCGGAAAATCTACGCTACTTGGTGTTTTAACACACGGTGAATTGGATAACGGAAGAGGAACTGCTAGGTTAAAACTATTCAGACACAAGCACGAAGTGGAATCGGGAAGGACAAGTTCAGTAGGAAATGATATTCTTGGGTTTGATGGCGAAGGTATGTATTATGTAAACAATTATTCAAAATTGGATTCTGCATTTTATAATTTCATTATTACATGTTACACAGTTCCAGCTTTTGCATTTATAATGAAGTTTTTAATTTAGTAAGAAACTTGAATACACTTTCGCTAATATTCGGAATATACAAAATACTGTAGTTTGAAACGTGAATTTTCGTGGCGGATATAAAGACATTGCTGCGGCTTTGATTGGAAAACAATACACCCAAACTAACTCTAATTTTTCAAAAAGTTATGACTGAAGATCAGTTAGCAAGTGATGCAAAATAATTTTATGGGGCCCAAACTGGCACTAGTAAAATGTTAAAAATATTAAAAAGATGAACACCTTTTTATTGTTTTAGGCAACGTTGTAAATAAACCTGAGCATGGTTCTTTAGATTGGGTTAAGATATGCGAAAAAAGTTCGAAAGTCATCACATTCATTGACTTAGCTGGACATGAGAGATATTTGAAAACAACTGTTTTTGGAATGACAGGACACGCTCCAGATTTTGGAATGCTTATGGTAGGTATCTAAACCATGTGATTGTGTTCGATATTTACAAAAACTTACCTGATCATTAACTTTGAGGATCACATGTTCAATTCACGAGTTTTTTTTAAACAGTTGAATCATGAGGAGCATGTGCCCAAGTTGCATCGGACGCCACAGGGTTGCCAGTGTACCACATGTAATGCAACGCTGAAATGTTCCCCTGGGCATGAAATTGTTATTTATGTGTCTAGAGTCAATTGTTTGTTTTCGCGTTCGAGTGTGGTTAAAAATTAATCTTGTCTTGTTTTTTTCCTTTGCAAAAGGCTGTATTGATTACAAGAAGTTAAATTGATTCCGTGGACCATAAATATGTGAGAAAAGAGGATTTTTTTCATCCACTTACAACATCGCTATTTCTCTACTATCTCGATACGAACATTTTTGAAACCTTGGGAAAATTATAAAAAAGTCGGGACTCCTGAACTAATTTTAAGCTTGTAATTTGCCTTTCATGCACGATTTAGCTAATAGCACTAAGGACCTGATAAACAATGCCAACTAATTGATGATTTCAAGATTCTTACTCAAATCAGATTCAACCAAACAGAGACGAAGACGATAGATGGCTGAAAATAGCCCTAGAAGCTTAAAACACCTAATAAGTTCAATGGCAAAATGTTGAAATTTATTCTGAAATTTTATTAATTAAAATGGTAGTCTAAAGTAAACTTTTTTTTTGGGGGGGGATCGCATTTTCTAGCCACAGTGATGCGTCAATAAAGATAATATCTGTATTATTTGCTAGAAATAACGCACGATATTAATATTCTGATTGATACAGAACACATTGCAACACGTTTTTCCTATTGAAGTTAAAAGTAAAGATTCTATTTAAAAACAAACCTAGCACCGGGGAGTCGTGTTTGCAAATGGTCGACCCCGGTAGTGGGGTCGTAGAGCGCCACCAGTTTTTCCCAACTAAACTGAAAAAGCTCCGCTGGTGTTGTACGGGGTTGCTAGGCAAGCTTATCAAACAAAGAAACTCAATCCCTAACCTAATGAAGAACACACAATCTAAAATTTAAGGAACAATATATTTGCTACTAAGTTTTTTTTTTCTTTTTTCTTTAACACAGCAACAATGCTGCAGTAAAATTTGCAATTTTAAAGACAAAGTCTAATGACTATTAAAGTAATGGATAAATAGAGTACGATATGGAGATTTTACGGAGACCAATTCTGTTGCTAACACTCAGTACTGTATGCCTTACAACTAAATGCACTAAATACCAAAATCCGTGATCAAGTGATCACTCTGATTTTACCTAAGCTAATTACATTTATGTATGCGTGCGCTGGTTGCTGCACCAATTATACATATAGCAATAATAATAGGTAATGTTAAATGGCCACAATAATTAAATCAATGGACCCAATATATGCATGAAAACAATAAAATGATCGAAATTGTCTTAAAGCCCGACTGTCAATGCTTGATTTATATTGAAAAGAGAAAATTCAGATCGGTTATATTACCCGATAAATGAATGAAAAAAATATAATAGTTATTGAAACTGTCTTAAAGCCCGACTGTCAATGCTTGATTTATATTAAAAAGAGAAAATTCAGAGCGATTATATTAATCGGTCAGATAAATAAGTGAATAAATGAAAAATAAAATGAATGAGAGCTATCTTAGAGCTTGGCGGTCAATGCTTGATTTATATTAATAAAAGGAAAATTAAGAGCGATTGTATTAATCGGTCAGATAAACAATCGAATAAATGAACTAAAGCTTCTGTATGATACCCAGATCCGGTGGTCGAACTCTGGTGGAGGCGCCGGGCACCTGTAGGTAACAGGTACTGCTTTATAAATGTATTTCCAATGACCATCAGCAAATAAAAGAAATACTAAGGGACAGACAACTTGAATATAAAAAAGATAGGTATGAATCACCCTTAAAAGAAAATATAAACTTCCCCATATGATCAAAACTAAAGTTACATTAAAATAAAAGTTCAGATTTGATAAAATGGAGTAGATAAGATAACACATGGGACGCAAAGCAAATGGTGGACTATGCACAAAAAAAGGTTAACACAAACTGTAGCAATAATTACCTCGTTAGTGTGTGAGGGTTACTGGAGATTCGACAGTCTCGGTCTTATACGACGAACTTGGAAAGCCTCTAGAAATAAGGGAAAAGAAGGGAAAATACCATTAGCGTCATGGCGTCGTCCGCGTGCTTCACAAGCAATCGGGAAAAAATTAATTCCACAGAAAATGCTTACCTAGTGCAGCAGTTAAATTCCGATAAATCGGTTGTGTCAAAACACAAACAGAAACCACAATATATCCTCAAAGAAAGGGTAGTATTAAATCACAATACTAAATGTTGACTGCACTAACAGCAAACCTTCTTTTCGCCTCGAAAGGTATTCTTAGAAGGACTTTCTATTCGTTTCCATCAATTTGCCTTTCTCCTTCCACGAGATCAAAAACTACGTCAGATCAGCAAGTAGTGATGGGCTGAAACATGCCAAGTGATTCGATACAAAGAATAATTCTAAGATGATAAACGACTTAGTTCTCGTTTATTAGGATGGCAAAACGACGGCGGGAGCCACAACTAATGCGCTGAAATTAAATTGTTCAAGAAATACTAGAAAACGTTCCCAAACGAAGTGATAAAGTTGAAAAAATCGAAATCGGCAGCAGCAATTATAGGAAATAGCCAATTTCTACTACCCAATGCTATCGATAGAACCAACCGAATATTGCGAACATTGCGCCATGCCGCATAAAGAAAAATAGAAGAGAGGTCCCAGAAAGATCTCAGAAATGACCAGCCGGTGATTGGAATTAGGCAACCGGGGGTCCCAAAAAGTTATGAAATATTCAAACCGAAAATAAAATATGAATTTGACGAATCTAATGAAGCGCAAAAACGGGTTTTATTAACAGAATTCTTAAAAATATAAACCGGTTTGCTGGCCGTTCTACGGTGATGTAATATAAATTAAGCAAAGCTATCCTAATAACAATAATATCCTATTTTAGTGATTGGATCAAACCTAAGCAGCAACAACAACATTTATTACTATACACACTTACAATTTGGGTGGCCTGCTAAGACTAATATAAACCGCGTTACACGCAGCTAGCGCCGCCTTTCACGCTTTTCCAAGCGTGATTTGTAGGAGCGCATCGCTGTCACGCCTAGGGCTAAAACTAACCTATCTATACTACCTAACAGGGTGCCGTTCAATACCGCTGCAATCTGCTTCTCTAGGTTACTTACCCTTTAAGTCTAGTTATGTTCGCATTACCGAGAGGCTACTGTAATGGAGGCTTGTGTTCCGTGAAACAAAGTGTGCCGGCTTATAACAGAGGAACCTACTATCTGAAAAAACCTCTTTCACGTTTCTTTGGATTTTCTAGCAGGGGGGCATCAGGATGCCCTATTGTGAGGGGGGTCCAACCTAAGCGATCTGTGCTTTGCTTATCAACTAAAATTAATTTAGTCACAAAGTGTTATAAAAGTTAATATAAATATATCGTTAATACTAGGGTACTAACTAGTGTTGATAGATGGCGTTATTATTGAAGAATCATTTGTTTAGATGGCTATCGCCGTATTTTTATTTATATTATCAGGTGATCAGGTGGTTCGTTTTTACGATTTTCATGGTTTTTTATTTTGCAAGATTTTTTTCAAAAGGTAAGTATCAAGATTTATTTTAAATCACTTTTTTTTTCTTGTTTTATACATTATATTGTGTTTAGTTTTTAAAATATTTGATGATAGATATTTTTATTTTCTTCTAAAATAACCCTCAAATATGACGACGTCACTTGGCGTCAGTGGGCAGCTAGGGATATTTTTTATACAAAATTACATTTTTTGAATTTTTGAATAAAAACAAATTTATATTTTCAGATGTCAAGAGCCTGACTAACAGAGGTTGAAGAAAAACATCTGTTTTTACTAATGGAAGGGGATATATCTGATATATAATTAGATGATGACGGAAGTGATGAATCAGATGAGGAATAATTTCTTTGCAAGCAAGGTGTTGTAGATTCAGAGCCATATCAGTTTACAGAAAATTTTCCATTGGAATATGAGATGGTAAGAAGAGAAGAAAATTTGGAAGAAGAAAATGAAAAAACACCAAGAGAAGATATAACAGAAGATTTCGACGAAGAAGGCAGCATTCCTTTAGATACTCTTTTCGGTAGAAACAACGAGTTTTTCAGAAATTTCCCAATTTCTTGGTATTCATGGCGTTGTGAGAATGCCCAGCTATCGAATGTATTGGGATGCTGAAACTAGATTTTCGCCCATTGCAGATGTCATGTACAAAAATAGATTCGATAAATTGAGAAATTATATACATTTAAATAACAGAAAAATAAAACCCAGAGAAGACGTTAAGTATGATAAATTTTTCAAAGTTCATCCATTTATTGATGCTGTCAGAAGAAACTGTATGAAGACTGAACCTGAAGAGTACAATTCAGTGGTTGAAATAATGGTACCATTCAAGGAAGGAAATAGTTCTTTGAAACAATACGTTCAAAATAAACCTCATAAATGGGGAATCAAGATATTCGCAAGGGCTGGTGTGAGTGGGATAGGCTACGACTTCGAGGTATACGTTATAATGTACTGTAAAAAGCTCTACTTCACTTGGTCGAAGTGGTGATATTGTCGTAAGATTAGTTAAAAATTTTCTGAAGAACAGAAATATTAAAGTTTTCACTGAAAACTGGTTTACTTCTTTCAATTTGATGTATCATCAAAAAGAAATTGGCTTTCTATGTACAGGAGCTGTCAGAATTTCTAGAATGTCAGGTTGCCACCTAAAATTAGATGATCTGTTAAAAAATCGGGTCGCGGTTCGTACGACTTTTCAACTGATTCGATAAGCAATATTACTGTCTGCAAGTGGTATGATAACAAGGCGGTCCATATTTTGTCAACCAAGGTATTGAGCCTGTAGAAACGGTAAAAAGATGGTCAACTTCCGAAAAAATATATATTGATGTTTTCCGGCCAGCTATAATAAAAGAGTACAACTTACATATGGGAGGTAGATCTCATCGACATTGTGATGCTGCACCGAATAAAATTGGTAGTAAAGAGATACTACCTTAGAATATTTTACCACCTACTTGAGGTATGCATTGGCAATGCGTCGTCATTGCAGCAGAAATATAAATTTCAAGCATTTTTTTATAAATAGCTTATGCTCTTATAAGGCAAAATGAAACGTTGAGCCGCAGCTTATACACTACCAGCTACTCATCTCTATCGAAATCGGAAAGTTGGAGTGTCGGGCACTGCGCCTACCTGGCAGTGCCCTGAGCAGTCCAGTTCCACGATCTCGTGATTTTTCAGGCAATGTAATGACACGAAGCGAACTGAATTTAAAATGAATATTCGCTTCAAAATCCACGACAAATTCGACCGAAGCTACGGCTATCGCCCTAAAAAAAAAGAACGGAGATTTCGGATTTTTATACAATTTTGCCATTTAAAATCGTTTTTAAACGGATTTTAGACGATAAAACATCATATTTTAAATTAAACGAACTGTCAAAAGTATTATTCAGATGCCCAGACGTTTAAAACATTATTAAACTATGGCCCTCTTCTAAAATTTTCACTTGACTTTCCCAAATCAAAGGATGCCGCCGCCGCAAGATGAGTAGCTGGTTATTGAATAAGCTGTGGTTGAGCCGTAAAAAAGGAAGGCCATCTTCTGCTTCTTCGACTGCCGAACCTCCTTCTAAAAGAAAAGTAGCACTCAATCCAGTTGATGACGTCAAGTATGACAACACATCACATTGGCCAGAACACACACTACAAAAACTCTAAAAAGAGGTGCCCAAACTGTATCAAAGCCTACTCCAGAATTGGATGTATGAAATGTAGGACACCTTTGTGCCTTACACAAGAAAAAAAATGTTTTTTTTTTGTTTATCACAATAAATAAATTAATTAATAACTTTTTGCGTTTTCTTCCCAGTGACACCATATGGCATCATGTTTTTCCCTAATTGTAGCAAAAAATATCATAAATTGAAATAATTTGATAATATAAACCCATTTAAACAAGTATTGAAGCCAAAAGATTTTTGCAATAAAAGAAATCATTTGGGCCGGAAAGGGACAAATATTAACACTTCTTAGATGCTTTAATAGCAATTGTGGTTTTCATTTGAAATATTCTACAAAACTGTTATATTTTGTTGGTTTAATTTTCGTGGTTTAATCCAGTGCAGTATAGAGACAAGGGTTTTGGATACTCTCTACTTAGGCGTTACTGGAATTTTATTCCAACGTAGGGTGTTATAGACAGTCAACTCTGTGAAGCGGTCAATGAAATGTTGAGTTTATATCTAAGTAACAGTAAATTAAGATGATCTAGATACGTTTTATAAATAAGTTCTTGGTGTTTCTATCATACAGAACAGAGTTTGAAGTAATTAAACATTTAATTTTAGGTGGGTGCTAATGCTGGTATAATAGGAATGACAAAAGAACACTTGGGTTTAGCACTGGCGCTGTCTGTTCCAGTTTTTGTAGTAGTTACTAAAATTGACATGTGTCCAGCCAATGTTCTACAAGATAACTTGAAAATGTTAATCAGGATACTGAAGTCACCTGGCTGTCGGAAGGTACCAGTCATGGTCAAGTCTCCTGATGACGTCGTCCTCAGTGCAACTAATTTTGTGTCTGAGAGGTAATAAATAAAAGATTAAGATTCCTTACACGATTTATACTTACAAAACAACGATATTATTTATTTATTTATTTATCTTTCAACGTAACAACAATTTATCTAAAAAACAATAAAGCTCTTAGTCTTACCCAGCAAGCCATCAAAACTAAAATTAAATTAGGAATAACCAAATCATAGTGTCAGTAGTCTATTTAAAGAGGTTTTAAATTGTTTGATACATATGGACAGAGATTAGCAACTTTCAGCAATCTTGTGATTGGTTCATTAAAGTCATAATTAGGGTGATAAAAGGGCGCGTGAAACACTTCCGTATTTCTACCCCTGCGATCGGGTACACTCAAATTAAGTAGACCCAGTAATTCCGGGCAATCAATATACCCATTCAAAGTTTTAAAAAGAAATGATAGGTCCCCAATAAGTCTGCTATCCTTCAAAGTACCAAGGACCAGACGTCGCCTAGCAGTCGAGTTGGCATCTTCGTCGCGCCACAATTCCCATCTGTAGGCAACCACTCTCAAAAACCTGTTCTGTACACTCTCGATGCTCTTTGAATAGACCATGTAATGAGGGCTCCACTCAACTGAGCAATACTCCAGATTTGATCTGACCAAACTACAGTATAGTATTTTCAGTGTGAGAATATGAAATTCTTTAGATGAACGAGTAATGAAGCCCAACATTTTAAGTGCGTTTGATACAATGACCGTACCGTAGAATGCTGAGAATATCGTGGACAGCGAGAGTGACAAATGTGGAGGTTTTACGAAGAATGCAGAAAGAGAAATAATTGATACTTACTATTAAGAAGCGCAAACTGCAATACTTGGGACATGTTATGAGGGGAGATAAATACCAGTTACTGCAACTTATTATCCAGGGAAAAATAATGAAAGAAGAAGGAATTCATGGTTGAACAACTTAAGAGAACGATACAATTGCAACAACTGCCAACTGTTTAGATCGGCAGTATCAAAAATACACATAGCTTTGATGATAGCCAAACTTCGGAACGAAGACGGCACCTAAAGAAGAAGAAGATACAATGACACTCATATGAGAAGAAAACTGTATCTTGCCATCAAACTGTACACCAAAATCTCGAATGTTATTCACAATCTTAAGAGTGTTGTTGTTTATTTTGTATTCAAAATTGTAGGATTCCAAAAGGCGTGAAAATGAGATTTTGTAACACTTGTTGACGTTTAACTGCATTTTATTGAGCTGGGACCAATCAGAAAAGTTATCAATGTCCTGCTGTAGAAGTAATGCATCTTCTATACAATTAATCGATCGAAAAAACTTCAAGTCATCAGCAAAGGTCAAGTATGAGCAATTCTCTATAAAGTCCCCCACGTCACTCACAAAAAGATTGAATAGAATGGGCCCACAGTGGGAACCCCCCGAAGTAACCTCAATCTCCCTTGAAACGTTGCCAGCACAATTGACAACCTGCACCCTATCCGTGATAAAACTCCGAATCCACGAGAAGAGTGGATCGCTGATTCCCATGGCTTTCAGCTTGATGATGAGAAGGCTGTGGTCGACCCTATCGAAGGCCTTAGAAAGTCACAGTATACAGAGTCGAACTGCAGCCCTCTCTCCATTGCAGAAATTAGGTAGTTCTCATACAGCAAGAGATTAGTGCAAGTAGATCTGCCATGTGAAAAACCATGCTGTTCGGGGTTTACAAAGCTCCTACAATCCCAAGACAGCAATTCAATTGCTAAACGATCCAACAGCTTCGGGATTTCTGACTGAGTACACACGGCCCTGTAGCTTTCCACATTTTCACTATTACCAGATTTAAAGATAGGTTTTAAGAAGCTACTTTTCCAAAGTTGTGGAAAAACACCAGAATGCAGAGAGCCATTGAATAATCTAAGCAGAGGGGGGTAATGGTAAAAGAACATTTTTTAAAAAAAGAAGGCAGGTATACCGTCTGGACCCCAAAGTACACTTCGGTGGCAACGAATCGCTTGATTCAACAATCTTAGCACTACCAACACTATTTATTGATGGTAACGATATTTTAAAATCTATAATCGGGAGTATCTTGAGATGTGGTGTCATTATATACTGTGGAGAAGAATTTAGAAAAAAAATACCAACAAGTTCATCCTTGTTCTGAATAGTCTCATTGGTGTAGGTGACATTAGATGGCAAGCCATTATTCCTGTTTTCTTTTATATATGCTTAAAAATACATGGGGTTACTATGAATGTTTGATTCTATATTGTTAAGATAAATGTTAAAGCAGTCGTTTACACTGATCTCTAAGTTAACAAAATGAAGCATAATCACACTGCCTATCTGTTTTCTTATACCTCCTTCCGCCTTCTTATTGATGACAGAATTACGAAGTCCAGCGGTGAATTATCTGACCTAAATCTTTTTACTGGAATGAACAAATTAAGAGCGGTATCCAAGGACATCCAGTCTATAACTCTTCAATCAGAGGCAGCCAAGAAAGTATTTATATTTATGTAATCACCTTTTTTATAATCATAGAAGTATTCCTCTAGATCAGAAGATGTATTGAAATTATTTCAAAAGTTATAGCAGTGTGATTGAGATTATTAGGCCCTTTAAACGCGCATCGATTGCTTTTGCAATCACAAGATTGTCTGGAAAAAATAAATTTAAAATTACATTTCTATCATTAGGTATAAAGTTAAGCTGAAAAAGATTATAAAAGCTAAAACAGTCCACTAACAAATGAGCTGGAGAATTATCCGGGCAAACAACAGATAAACCCAAATTATCGTTATGCCAAACTGCACCGGGCAAGTTATAGTCGCCTCCCAAAACAATGTTACACTCGGGATATTTCTCATAAAGATACTCAACAGTTTGGCAGTGACATTCGTACAGTGTTGAGTGAGAATTGGGTGACAAGTAAACACAGCCAAAAATTGAGGTAAATTTCATGAGAACGAACACCTGATCCACTTCTTCAAACGGAAACCCTAGTTTCTGAGATTGAATCTCCTTTCGGACGGCTATAACACCGCCGCCTCTGTCTTTACCACTGGTAGCTGGTCCTCGATAGGCTGGCTCTAAATACGTTGAAGCCCTCCAGCCAAAACTCTGCATCATTAATATTTTCCGATAACCATGTTTCACTCAACATGATTATGTTATAATCACAGATCAGAATTGCTTTCTTACGATCCGTAACTTTAGTCCTAAGCCCTGCTACATTGTGGTAGCAGACACTGAAGAACTCTGTCGTATCTACATTTGAGGCTCAGTTTGAATATAAAATCCTGGGTTTGACTTCCAGGATCTCTGCTTGCGTAAAACTTGCGCAGCTTCACTCCGTTTGGCCAGATTTCTGGAGCCATTATTCTTTCGCTACTCAAACAGTCAATGGTTACTTTAAAACATCGATTCTTGCCTTTGACTGGCAATTTTCTACCTAAAGATCCGATGTGTCGGGGCAGTGTTTCAGGATATGTTCCTTAATAATTTCTGCGGGCACTCTTTGTTTGATCTTACCCAGATATAGTAATATTTTATCTGGTGCACTAGCTTCTCTTCGAACTTTCCCGTTCCATGGACAATATTTGCGCGTTTGTTGCCCATTATTTTTTTGTTTTTGCTTTGATGGTCAGCGCGAAAGGGGCTATGATTTAAGAGGGTATTAACATGATTATTTGAAGAATTGTCGCGACGTTCTCCTGCATTTATCCTGGCGTTAGCTACCGCTGGGCAGCTGCACTGGGCCTCTGGCGCCATCTCACGAACTAGATCGAAGTTTTGTTGAACCTGAGCGAAATTTTCTGATGTTATGGAATGGATTGTTGATGATTTTTTGTCCAACTTGGAGGTCAAATCATCGATTTTTTGTTTGAATGAATAGAACTGACTTACATAATCCATTTGAGCATGCTTCAGGTCCAGGATAACCTGCATCAAGTCTGCCAAAGTCCACCCGCGCCTTCATTTTCAGTCATCATTGAAGCATCCTTGGTTGGCGCGATACACGTTTTACACAATAATTCATTATATCCGACGACCCTTAGGCCCTTTAAACGCACTGCACATGCCGGGTGGTAAACTGCACCGCAATACGCATTTTATATCAGCTTTTGCCGATCTACTACAAACTTGCAGTATTTTTCGGGAGCTACTTTTAGCGACCCGGCTTGGTCACCCGCTGTTTTGAACGAATAAATGCTTGTAAGTACTTTCCGTCAGTAGAAGTCACTGTGTGACGAAACAATTGTTACAGTGCAATAATATAGTGGAAATTGGTACAAACTCGATTTTTATTTGTTTACGAATAGAATGGTGTTGTTTTTGTCCAACTATAAATTCAGTGGTTTATTTGCATTACGAATTACAATAATTTTTCTTATTGCGTGTCTGCCCATCTGTAGCAATGATCCACAGGATTTTTTTTCCTCCCTCAAATTTTACATCACTAATTTTATCACTTCTGAAGTTATTTCAAACAACTGTTCTTGCTCTTAACATTGTCACCAATATCTCAAGATTATCGATGTTAATTTAAATTTCTTTCTGAAAGTTTTAAATAAAGGTTCAAATATCACGTATGAATAAAAGTTGTGAATACTTGTTTTTTGTTTTAGGTTGTGCCCTATTTTCCAAGTCTCCAACGTAAGTGGTGAAAATTTGGGTCTACTTAAGACATTCTTAAATCTTCTGACCACAAAGATGGAATATCACGAGAACGAACCTGCCGAATTTCAAATAGATGACACCTACTCTGTTCCGGTAAGTTTCTTTGTGGCACGTTACTCTCCAATATTATTTAATAATTTTGATTCATTTAATTTAAGAAAAATCATACTCATTTTCTCACCTTACATTGAAACTATTAGAAATAAATGTAGCGCTTTTTGGAAGACTCTCGGCCGGCACCTTTGAAGTATTGGCCCGGAACAGAAAAAGATGCAAGATACGCGAAACTCGCGCTGTCGCTCTCGCACCGGGGAGAGAATCCAGCGCCGTATTAAGGATATTTTATTTTTGAATTCCAGTACCGTATTATCAGGTTATTGGTTAAACTCGGGTGCTAGGTGCTTTGCTGATTATTAGCGATTATCGTATTCATGAAAGAAAAATAAATTAATAAACATAATGGAACAATACAAAGCCACAATTTATTTAAGAAGAGTTATACAAGGTGTAATTTCACAAGTCGAAAAATAAAACAAACATAAAATATGGTCAAACCACAAATAAACATTAGGTAATTAAATTAAAATAAATACTACAATACATACATTTGAACGGAATCAGTGAAAAAGACAATGATTACATGGGTATTTAAAATGTTTTTACAATTTTATTATTTACTTCTTCTTAATAGGTATAGTACACCTGAGGGCGAAGCGAAATTGAATTGACATCAAAACCGTTTGTGATTAAAAGTACTTACACTATAATAATTTTATTGATTCCTCCATATGATTAATTTATTTATATTGATATTTTTAAAATTAAAGTTAATATTTTTAAAAGTATAGTACATGCGACCTCTTAAATATAATTTTTTTACGACTGCCCTGAAAATAAGCAAAAACGCACTAACAACTGCTGAAAAGTATACTTTGCACACGGCGTATGCAAAGTATACTTTTCACACGCTTATTCGGGTATTGAGATTAAAGGGCTTCGTCTCCGGTTTAGAGCTTCGCTCTCAGAGGTCCCATTCCCAGATCTCTAAAAAAAGGGGGCCCAATTTTAGGGCTTCACCCCCCCCCCCCCC